>CM024761.1:112075390-112128101 GCA_014218235.1 Colocasia esculenta | reverse complement strand
GATAGCTTCTTGTACATCTAAGTATGAAATTTTATATCTATTACACTCAGTGCATTGTACCTGATGAGAATATCATGTTTTTATGCCAATTTATACCTCAACAACTGACGAAAGAATGGAAAAGAAGCTTAAGAGATTCCATGGTTTATAAGTTTCAAATACAAGTCTGTTTTTTTTTCTTGAAAAGTGGATAGTACCACTGGTATTATACAGGAAGAGGGAAGAGCTCCCAAAAACTCCCCCAGAACAAAAGATGGCAAACCAAAGTCTGCCAAGGGAGCAAAGAAAGGAAACCCAAAAAAATGCTTAAAACCCAGCTTATCGCACCCAACAGCCCCAAAATAGAACCACATCCTGACTAAAAGTCCCACCCTCATTATACATCTTCCAAAAAAAATAGACATCATACACAAAAAGGACCTACAGCCCTATGAAACTTCTCGTAGTAGCATGAGTCGTCTATGCTTCAAACTGCTTGACAACTCTTTCTTGAGAGCCGCATGGGATTTCGCCCTCTAGCAATGTTTGTCATCCACCTACGCTTGATCTAAAGTAGGGTGGATTTCAATCCTTTGTCTACGCCATCATCGGAGACTCCAATCAGCCTAGCAATCTCACTTGCCTATGTCTCCATGAAATTTTCGACCTTGGACAAGATATCCATAACCTCTCCCTTGGAAAGCTTCCCATTATTTGCAGAAGCACTCTCCTCCCCTTGAAAGGGTTCTTCAACCAGCTCCAACGCCGCATTTTAATCTTCCAAAACCGGAGGGAGGGCCAAGGCTAGAGGGTTAGAAATGGCCACCTCTGCCTCAGACCCTGCAACCCCAACTGTCACAGGAACAGTATGCCAAAGACTTGGGGCCTCCCAGAAGAGGTCATCGAACAAGAAGGAGAATGGAGGAAGGTCCTCCTCCTCACCACTACAGCACCCACTGCCTCCACTGGCTCCCTCACAGTCGCTGGAGCCACTGCCCCTATCCACCTGCCTAGCCTCCACTGGGTGGTCCACTAGAATATTTGAGTTCGCCGCCAGGTTCCCCAATGAAGAAACTGGCACCAAAGCCAAAAGGTTACACGACATCTCAGTTTTCGCGACCGGGCTCTCCACTGGCAAGCTAAGCACTTGGAGCAGGCACGAGTAGTCGGAGGACGATGAGGCCGCTGCAGAGGGTGGGAGGAGCCTAGGGCAGCAGCACCACCCACTGGCTCCACTGCAAAGGCCATCCGGAGGTTGCCGTCTAGAGTACCTTTGTGAGGTAGCTCCACGGACTGCACAAAGGATCCCAGAGCCAGACGATCATAAGACTGACCATCCAGAGCAGCAACCATCATCTCTGGAGGACGGCAATGGAGTCGGTTGGCCTCCCAACCGCCTGACAGGAGCCAGTGCTTCGCAGACCATGGGGCGAAGTCGGGCGGGGAAGACAACCCATATTGAGTCCCGACAGATTGATACGCGAGGGCAGGATATCAGGTAAGTTGTCAGGTCCCACCTAAAGCATGGAAGGCAGAATCGCCAGGATCGGCCCAGAATCGGTCGATCCTGGATCAGATCGGCGGCTATGGATCCGACTCCGGAGGGAAGTCCCCCGAAATCCAGATTTTTAATGTGGATCGGCCAAACTCGAGTGGAATCGAGTTGGATCGAATGAATCGCCCAGGGATCGACCAATCCACGAGCGATTCCGTCAATCCGGCGGGTTAAACTTCAAATTTTAAGTTTGCCCGCCAGATCGAGCCCTTATCGGGTATAGTCGGTCGATCCCTGGTCAATCCGGCCCGATTAGCGCTCGATCCGCCCGATAAGGGCCGATCCCTGGCGGATCCCCCATAAAACACAGCCGATCCAGAGATCGGCTGTGTTTTCTCTGGTTCGCAAGCCCCCTCCTCCCTCTTTTCACCCTTCCAGGAAGAACGCAAGGGGGAAGGGCTTCTCCCCCAAGGTCCGCCGCCCCCACCGGCCACCGTTGCCGCCCGCCGGCCTCCTCCTCCTCCTCTTCTTCTTCCTCTTCTTCTTCTTCTCTTCTTATAACCCTTTTGTTCTCTTTGAAAGAGGTTAGAGAGGAGCGGCCAAGGCCCAAGGGAGATCCTCTTGAGTAGATCTCAAGAGATCTTATTCAAGCAAAGGAGAAGCTTTTCTTATCAAGGTATTTTTTAAATTTTCTTAATTTAGATAAAATTTAAAAAAAATGAAAAAGCATGCATATATGTTTAATCTTGTTATATCTTCATATTCTTAGATTATAGAAAGGATATGGGAGCTTTAAAAACCTAGAGTTTGTAAATTAGACAAAACCCCCGAATTTCGCCCTAATTAAGGTTTGAAATTTGAGGCTTTTGTTCTATTAGCACAATTGGAGATCAATTAAGTGTTCCAATCACTTAATTGACCTAATTATATCTTTGTATGATAATCTTGGTGGTTAATTTCAGGAAATTAGATAAAACCCCCAAATTTCACCCTAATTAGGGTTTGAAATTTGGGACTTTTGTTCTATTAGCACAATTCGAGATCAATTAAGTGTTCCAATCACTTAATTGACCTAATTGTGTCTTTGTATGATAATGTTAGTGGTTAATTTCGGGAAATTAGAGAAAACTCCCAAATTTCACCCTATTTTGGGTTTGAAATTTGGGACTTTTGTTCTATTAGCACAATTGCAGATCAATTAAGTATTTCAATCACTTAATTGACCTAATTGTGTCTTTGTATGATAATGTTGGTGGTTAATTTCAGAAAATTAGTTATAAATTCGTTGTTATTGGATGTAATTATGGTTATAATTTTATACTTACACATGAATGTCTTTGTATTGTTAAAGGATTAACAATTATGGCTGAGGAGGGCCACGAGGAAGGGGGTCAAGGGAAAGAGCAGTCACCAGGCTCACAATTGGACATTGGGTGGAGGCATGGTGTTCTTCTTGATGCTACCTCTAAGAGAGTACAATGTAACCCTGTGGGAAGGAAATGAATGGAGGCGTATACCGCCTAAAACAACATATTGCAGGTATTGGTGGGAATGTATCAAAATGTAAGTAATGTCCACGACAGTTAGTGAATGAGATGAAAGAGTATATGGCTGAAAGACAACAACAAAAAGGCATACGTATTCAACAACAAGAAGAATTGCATGAAGAGCTTTCTGGGAAGGGGAAGTAAGGGTGTAATGAAAAAAAAGACCAATTACTGTTGATGAGTCAGAAGATGAGGATTATGAGAATCTCTCACCTAATGAGAGAGAATAGCGAGAAGGACTACGACAGAGTCAGTGTGCTGTAACTATTGCTAGAGAGGAAAGTGAGATAAGGAGGTACCATAGTACAAGGGAATGATCATCATCAGGAGCTAGTGTAACAAGGCCACCTGCCTTAGTCAAGAGAGGTGGTTCAATGAGGGGAACTGGACCAACTGGTGTCGTGGACACATTCATGCATAGAAAACCATCGTCAAAATAGTCTAGCATAAAACATGCATTGAAAGGGGTGAAAGCCACAGCTGCTTCAGCCAAACATGCAGTAAAAAATATTGTAAAATAGTTTTTGCATGTAGGGGTCCCAACCCATACAACATGTAGTCCATACTCCATACTTCCAGACAATGATAGATTCCATTGGTGAGGCAGGCCTAAGTTTGAAAGCTCCAACACCAAAGGACATTTATGGCAAACATCTTGAAGAGGAATTGACTGAGACAAAGGAGTAGGTAGCATCCTTTAAAGCTTTATGAATGGCAAGGGGTTGTACTCTTATGTGTGATGGATGGACAGGAACAACAAGAAGGTCTATGATTAACTTCCTTGTATATTGCAGTGAGGGTACAATGTTCATGAAATCTATAGATGCAAGTGGACAAATAAAGAATGATGGTTGAAGAAATTGGCGAGAAAACGTAGTCCAAGTTGTCACTGATAATGAAACTAGTTACAAGGCAGCTGGAAGAAAGTTGATGGGAAAACGACATCATCTCTATTGGGTCCCTTGTGCAGCACACTCTTTAGACTTGATGATGGAGGACATTGGCAAAGATAACATGTGCATGACTTGGTGTCCAAGGCGCAAATGATTACTAGTTTTATTTATGGACACAACAAAATCTTGTATATGATGAGAGAGTGCACAGATGGACATGAGATCATTCGTCCTGGCCCAACTAGATTTGCCTCCCAATTTATTGCATTAGAGAGTTTGCATAAGTTTAGACATGAGTTGGGCACTCTCATGCACAATTCTGAGTACTTGGCACATGTGGCTACATTGAGAGAGGAATCCAGAGATGTTGCACATGAGATTTCTTGCTTGATCAACGACCATCGTTTTTGGGATAGAATTTTATATTACTTGAAGCTAATAGAGTCTCTTGTACAAGTCTTGAGGATGGTTGATGGAGAGGAAAAGAATGACATGGTTACCTATATGAGGCTATGGATAAAGCCAAAGAAAGGTTGAGAGAGAAGCATCCCATGGCATTTCAAAAATGGTGGATAATTTTGATATAGATGGGAGTCCACCCTCCACCATGACTTACATTTAGCGGATAAATGTACTAACTTTCAAATTATATCTTATTGTGCATATTGAATTTCTAACTTATTGGACATGTTTTGTACATATAGGGTATTTTTTTAACCCCAGGCATCAATATAGTGATTCCCCTCACAACGATGGTGAGGTGCTCCAAGGGACAATCAATGTCATCTCAAGATTATCTAGGACCACTGAAGAAAGAATAGATGCTATGATGAAGGTACAACCAACTTAAAGACTTTAATCCCTTTTCATGTATTCAATATACTATACAAATTACACATTACTAGTATAGTAGTATGATCATACCAACTGTTTTATACTTTAGATGGACAAATTTAAACTGAAGTTGGACATTTATAGAGATTATGATCTTAAAGTAGCAGTGAACAGAATGAGTCCTGGTGAGAACCTTAAGGCTTAAGTTCATCTTTACTTGATGATTGTCGGACGCGGAAAAAATTTCGAGTTGGATTTTATATGGTGTTTGAGTTTGATTTGATTTTTATTTATTTTACTTTGCCAGTTTGCCTTACGGGGCATGCCAGTTGTCAAACAGACAGAATTTGAAATCCGCGCGATGCGGAGAAAAAGTTTTATGTCCAAGGGATGAACAAGTTCGCCAATTTTAATTTGAACTTATTTATTCCGCAATTTTATTTCATCAGGCGATTAGGGTAGCGTGTACTGGACCCCTGTCTCCATCGATCGGAATCGATGTTTTGTTTACATCGGATTAAAAGTCTTTGATGTTATTTTACATCAGTTTTAACCCGAACACCATTGATAGCAAAAGTCGAGAGGTTTTGCATTTTTCTAGAAAATGGTAATACGGTGTTTTACTTCTTTTTTTTATCGGACAAAATAGATTTACTTTGAAAAGGGATTTTATTTTGAAAAGAGTATGAACTCCATTTGAGAGTTTAGCATGTAATTTGAGAAATGAGCGGACATATACCCGTGAATTTATTTGATATTTGAGTATATTGTGCATTTGGGCAGAGCTTCCGCATTGGTAGAGTTACTGCGCAAACACACGAATATATATTTGGTGAATATATGGCCGTATTATTTTAGGGCAGAATCTCTATACGGACAAAGTCTCCCCATAAAATACGCACATATGAACATGTATTTTGTGAACATATGAGTATGTTTTCGGGTAGAACCTCCACTTGAGCAGAGTTTACTTAGAAAAACATACACGTATGAGCACATTATTTGTGAGCATATGAGTATGTTTTCGGGCAGAACCTCCACTTGGGCAGAGTTTCCTTAGAAAAACATACACATATGAGCACATTATTTGTGAACATATGGGTATGTTTTCGGGCAGAACCTCCACTTGGGCAGAGTTTCCTTAGAAAAACATACACATATGAGCACAAAAACTTACCCACTCGAAGACTCACTCAACGAGAGGGAAGAACATATGTGTCTAAATGTTTATATCCATGGAGACTAACTCGACATGGAAACATTTAGAACACAGAACATATAGATGTTAAATACCTTATGCCCATGGGACTAAGCCGACATGGAAGGTATTTAAACATCAAAGCACATGAGTGCAATTTAATTTTACCTCCACAGAGACTAACTCGATGTGGAGGTATGGATTACATTTGAATTTAAAATCCCCCCATGGAGACTAACTCGACATGAAGGGAGATTAAGGAGATTCTGTAGCCGAAGAGGGACGACCTCTTTTGCTTGCCAAGGGCGAATACCTTCACGTTGAGCAGAACTTTCTTCAACAAGCAAACCTTTCTTTTTCAATTTCAGGAAAGAAATTTCTTCTTCCAAAAGCCGGTGCAAAGAGTCCGCCAAAAGGAAGCTCATGTTGCCATCGGGCTACATGGGCTATTTATAGGGGTTTTTGCCCCTTACATTTGAGAGAGGAGAGAGGGATAACCGATGGAAGGGTTCCACCGGTTACAGTTTCTTCATTCCCCTTAACCGATGGAGGTACTCCATCAGTTAAGGGAGGGTTCCTTAACTGATGGAGGTGCTTCATCGGTTAAGGAGATTCCCCTTAACCGATGGAGGTGTTCCATCGGTTAAGGGAGGGTCCTTTAACCGATGGAGGTGCTCCATCGGTTAAGGAGAATCAGGGAGGGTCGTTTAACCGATGGAGGTGCTCCTTAACCGATGGAGGGATTCCATCGGTTAAGGGAGGGTCCCTTACTGATGGAAGTGCTCCATCGGTTAGGGAAGCCCCCCTTTTTTGGTATTTTTAGGAAATGGGGTCTTGGGGCTTTACAATTTTATGTGCCAACAATGACAAAGTGACATTCACAACTATTATGTGCTAATTCATTGTTTTTTTTTTTTGCAGGTGAGTGGTGGGTTATGTTAGACTACAAGGCTGGTCAAAGAAATCCACTTGCAAGGATTGCCATTAGAGTACTCAGTCAAACTACTTCATCTAGCCAATGTGTGAGGAATTAGAGCACTTTCTCACTTATTCAAACAAAAGTGAGAAACAGGTTGAGTGTGCCTAGGCTAGAGAAGCTAGTATATTACCACTACAATATGCGGTTGAAAGTCAAGTGCATTAGACAAAGACAAAAGAAGAGCAAGGCTAATGGCTTTTGCAGGTAGTTATTGGGAGCAACATTTTGCAGAGAGGGAAGCAGTATCACCTCCCATTGATGTTGATGAATTGCTTGATGAGGAACACCCACTAAATGCATGGGTGGAAACACGACAAGAAAGGGATGTTCCAGAATTTGACTCTCATGATTGCTCATAGGCAGAAGGAGAATTGGATGAAGTAGAGGCTCGAGATCCAGAGCTAAGGGTAACTCCTCCTGGCGGGCCGGAACCACCCCTAGGAAGTAAGGGGATCCGACGACTGTCGGGAAATCTCCGAACACAATCGGAGTCGCCAAGTAGCCGAACTTTGCATGGTTGTTGATGACGAGCGGTCCATAAGCGACGGCCATCTTCAACAGTTTGTGGCTTGCCTTGTTGTTTGAGTACCTTCAAAGGAAAATATCAGTATTAGGATTTTCATGAAAGGTACATATGCCTCCTCCTTTTTACTGTGAACGGTGAGAAGAGGTCCCACCGGGCGTGCCAGCTGTGGACACGGGATTTTTCTCTCTTTCCTCTCTTTCTTTCTTTCTCTCTCTTTTCTTTTTCTTTCATTCATTATCATCTCATCGTTTAAATATTCATTCGTTTGATTTTTGGATTGTGTTGCGAGGCGTGCCAGCCTGTCTAGCAGACAAAAGAAAGAGTCCGCGCAATGCGGAGAAAGGATTTTGATGTCCGTGGAATGGACGAGTGCGTCGTTTTCAACCTGAACTTCTTTGATTCCGTGCCTTTTAATCATCATGCGATTAGGGTAACGTGTGCTAGACCTCTGTCTCCATCGATCGGAACCGATGTTTTGTTTACATCGAGTTAAAAGTCTTTGGTGTTATTTAACATCGGTTTTGACCCGAATACTATTCACAGCAAGGACGAGGAAATATGCACTTTCAGAAAATCCCAATATGATGTTTTTCTTCCCTTTTTTTGTTTGAAAGGTGTGATTTACTCCTTTGGGATATTTTTGACTTAAGCGTTTCATCTTGTAATGGTATGAAATGGTATGGCTGCCCCTTTTCTTCGGGTTTAAAATATGATTTTGATGAGAGAACGGGTATATACCCGTGAACATGTTTGAGGTTTAAAAATATATCGTTTAATTTGAAGTTTTGCTTGGAGAGTATGAACGGGGATCGTAAGTATGAGCGGGTATATACCCGTGGGTTTTTTTTGCTATGGGCATATTGTGAATTTGGGCAGCACTCCCGCATCGGCGGAGCTGCTGTGCAAATTTATAGTATGACTTTGATTATGAACAACAAGTTTAGTATTTTTTTAGCAAAATCGGAGTTTCTTTTCTTCTTTCTTTTATTCACGAGAACATGATTTTTGCAGACATATGGATATATTTCCACGAGGATCCTTGTCAAAATGGAATTTTTCCCCAAGAAACTACCCATATGGGTACAACTCTTTTATGGGTATATGGATATACTTCCAACAGAGTTTCTGCTTGTGCAGAGTTTTTCTTCCTTTAGAAATGTATACATATAAACACAATATTCGTGAGTATATGGATGTATTTCCGGCAGAATCTCCGCTTAAGCAGAGTTTTCTTTTAAGAAGTATATGCATATAGGCACAGAGTTGTAAACATATAAGTATGTTTTTGGGCAGGACCTTCATTTAGACAGAGTGCCCGCAAGAAAAATATACACATATGAGCTGGTGATTATATGGATATGCTCTCGGGCAGAACCTTTGCTTGAACAGAGTTCCCCCTAAGAAACATATGTATAAGCACAAATTTGCAATTCTATGGATATATTCTCGAGCGGTATCTCTGCTTGAGCAGAGTTTCCCTCAAGAAGGGTATCCCTGCTTGGGCAGAGTCTCCTTCGAGAAATATATACATATGAACACAAGTTTATGATTATACAAATATATTCTTGGGCAGAATCTCTGCTTGGGTAAAGTCTCCTCTAAGAAATATATACATATAAGCACAAGTTTGTAGTTACATGGATATGTTCTTAGATGAGGCTTTTGCTCAAGCAGAATTCTCCCTAAGAAACATATATGTATAAACACGAATTTGATGTTCTATGGGTATGTTCTTGAGCGGTATCTCTGTTTGAGCAGAATTTCCGGCTAGAAAGGTATCTCTGCTTGGACAGAGTCTCCTTCAAGAAACATATACATATGAGCACAAATTTATGAGTATACGAATATATTCTTAGGCAGAATCTCCGCTTGGCAGAGTCTCCTCTAAGAAACATATACATATAAACACAAAATCCACCATCCCGGAGTCTTGCTCGACGGGCGGGGAGAACATATGCATCTAAATGCGCATACCCATAGAGTCTTGCTCAATATGGAGGCATTTAGAGCACAAAAACAAGGGTATTTAAATACCGTATATCCATAGAGTCTTGCTCGATATGGAAAGTATTTAAACCCCGAAGGATATTCCCATAGAGTCTTGCTCAATGTGGGAATAGGGACCGCAATATGATTTTTGAAGCCCTTCACGGAGACGAGCTCAGCATGAAAGGGAGGTAAAGGAGATGTCGATGCCGCATAAGGGAATCTCCTTATTCTTCTCGCATTATCAGGTCACTCCACGCCTCTCCATCGAGCCAAGGAAGTATCAATACCTTTACGCCAAATAGAGGGAAGATGGGAGAACAAGTAGAGAAGAGGTTTCAAAGGGGAAAAAGCTTCTTGCAATTTTCTGGAATTTTTGGACAGCACAGGGAGATCACTGCGCAAGGGCTCCGCCGAGGACCTTATGGGGGGAAGCCTCCTTTTTTTCTTTCAGGGGAATAGGGGGCCTTTTATAGGGGAAGGCCCCCCCTTACATCGCATGGATAAGGATCCCCTAACCGATGGTGATTCACCATCGGTTAGGGGGATCATCCCTAACCGATGGTGACTCAGGATGATCCGATGTCACCATCGGTTAAGGGGACTCCTCCCCTAACCGATGGTGATTCACCATCAATTAGGGGGAAGAACCCCTTAACCGATGGTGACATCACCATGATGTCACCATCGATTAAGGGCTCCCCTAACCGATGGTGGCATCACCATGATGTCACCATCAGTTAGGGGTCTCCTAACCGATGGGTGGGGGGAAGAAATTTCTATAAATACCCCCCCCCCACACCCCATTTTAAATGTGCTGAATTGTCGGAGGTGCTGGAGATTTCGTTTCTCCTGGGAGTTCTGTTCGGCGAAAGACTAACTCTGCAAAGCTTCGGAATTCCATCTCGAGCTTGCGCTTGTACTTGTTCTTTGTACTTGGTCTTGTAGACCTTATGCTGCCGGATTTTTTCGTGCCACGTTTTGTACGGAGAGAAGTTCCTTCTTGAACTTTGATTTACTCGGGGGCTTGATGCCACTTGAGGTCCAGCCTCCTTGTTTAACTTAGAGGAAGATCCTTGGATTGTCTTGTCATTTAAGTAACTGCGGGGTTACTTTAACCATAGCTCACTTAACTTTTCAAATGAGTTACCTAACTGGTTTGCTGAATTCAACCTCCTCTTTGGTAGCTATCAACTACCTTTTAAGGTCCAACAACCTTTTTAAGTGGGCTACTTAACTAACTTGTTGGGCCACTATGAACTGGACCTCAACTAGCTAGTTTGGTGAACCACTATATAATGACTTATCCACTTCTCTTCTGGCAGATATCCACCACAACTTTTGGGGTTCAACATGCGCCAGGCCCCAAAGGGGCCACAGCCCCCTCCCAGCGGCCCTAAAAACCCCTATAAATAGGGGGGCAGGGACCTTGAAGAAGAGGACGGGAAGAAAAAAGGGACCAACCCTACAGATTAAGCGTTTGTGCTCAGTTCTGAGAGAGGGGAAATACCTCTCTCCAAGCTCCTGTCGTCCGCACGTGTTTGCTTGCCCGTGCTCTGCCCTCGTGCTCCGTCCGTGCCTCGTGACGTGGGAGGAAGAAGACGTTGCAGGTCTATATAAAAAGACTTAGAATTTTGTATTTAAGTCCTTCCGTGTTTTAAAATAATATGTATGTGAAGGCATGTTTATGTAAATGCCCAATGGAGGCACATACACCCCGTTGAGGACATATATGCAAATGTCATAAATACAAAAATATTTAAGGATATGTGTGGGATTTTAATTGTCATCTAAATTCCCTAATTTTGGCAAAGGTCTTTTAATAAACGTATCGTATCGAAGGTCTTCGGGTTTTTACCCGATGTAAATGAAACACTGACTTTGGTCGGTGGGGAATGATCTAGTATACGACCACCCTAATCGCCTGAAAAAACGGACGCGCGCGAAAAAAATATAAAATACTCGAGAGCTCAGGGTTTATACCCAATGCACCTCATAAATAAAAAATCTGTGTCTGTTTATTTTAAACAGTCTGGCATGCCCATGCATAAGATATACATGCGTCCACATTACATCGTCGAAAAAATTCTCTCCTCTTTTTGAGGAGGTCTCTTTCCGTGTTCCACAATCACCTGGTGACCCGGTCCAAGCATGTCTGGTGTGGCCGAAAGCCCAAGTGATTCAAAATTGCAGCGCTCGCCTGATCGTCATCTTCAACCTTCAGAAGTTGTGAAAGATGCCCTAGGGGCTACGGCGGCGCAAGACGATCCTCTTCTTGAAGCACCCGGCATCGGACGACAAGCATCTCCCTATCGAAACTCACGATGATCGACATCGACATCTCTCCCGGATCGATCACCATGATAGACACAAGCACCTTTATCCTAGATCTGACTATAGCAACTTGCATGGATCCTTCAACCAACTGCCCAAACCGACGGACCAGGAATTGCACCCCTTCTTCATCGCACAGACCGATGGGCAGTCCCTCTAACTCCACCTGAAAATGCTTCTCCAGCAGAGGAGGGAAGGTGCCAAGCTTCAGGGGCCACCTCCGTATGCTGAGAGAAGCCTCCATTGCGAAGAAAGCAGCTTCCACCACCTTCTCTACCCCCTCCACACAGAACCCCACCCCTAAGAACAACTTCAAGACCACCCTGACTACCCCCCACCCTACTCCGTTAATGCCCTTTAGCCTCCGTTTAATCGTGTCTTCGTCATCCTCCCTAACCAAGAGAGAAATGGAGACCAACTGCTTCCCCTACAAACTCCTCCGGGGGCTCACCAGTCTCAAGTACCATGTTGTTCCCCCACATGGCCACCGCATCCCTGTTCACCCCCTTTAGAATGTCAGCAAACGAGCTAGGACCTGGCCGTGCTCTGCTCCCTGTCGCTAGCACGGTGGCCTGGGGTCTCGATCCGCAACTCGCCTCCAGAACACCATCACCTGCCAAGGATCTACGCAAAAGGACGGGACACCATCTCCTAGTGTGACCTCTCCTCCCACATCTGAAGCAAGTTTGGATTAGAGGAGACCTCCCACGGCCAACCCCCGAGATTGACACCTGACGGGAAAGAACACCCAAGGTCCTAACCATCACCGCTAGGCCACCACGTAGCCCTTGTGTTGGGGATGCTGCTCGGCCAAGGTGGCCGAGCAAATTCCCATAGCATCTCTCTCTAGAAAAGCTAGAGAAAGAAGAGCACCGTTAAGTCTACTTTTTTATTGTTTTTAGCTTTGCTTTGGGGTGGGCCACTGGGGTTAGGACACAAAAATGGTTTTACCGTTCAGTAAAGTGAGATGACAAGTCAAGTAGTTTGGATGAGAAATGAGCTACCCATACAAAAGCCAGAAGACACCAAACATTCAAATAATAAAACTGAAAGATATATGGGATACAAAAAGGACTTTGAGCATCCCATGAAGGGGTAAAACTCAGGTAGATAGTTTGTCTACCATCATGTAAGCATTATAAAAGCTATTCATTCTGCACACCTAATTAAGATATTGATGAATGTAACTATCTCAGTGAAAAACCCTCTAAGAGTCCAATACATTATAAACTCCGGCCCACAAAATGGAATAGAAACACTTAACAGCAATCCAACTATAAAGCGAGAAAAATGCTACCTCCCAGTCAAGAACTGTGTCCCTCAGCTTTGCTCCACAGTTCAGGTCTGAACAGCGTCGTGATGTTTCCTTCATTCCGATAGTCTCAATCTCAAAATCACGAACATACCTTCATAAACGTATAAGGTTATTGTAATGTTGATGGGGATGAAGCAGTTAGAATACCCTGATCATATTAGACATTAAACCACATAATAGTAAGAAAGAAACTTCAAAACAAACTTGCTCCTATTATACAAGACATGATAGTCTGTAGATCAGTTGATCAGGTAGTAAGGAGCTGTGACACTAATTTTCTATTCCAAAACAGACAACCAAACAGAGAAGGTCCCCATATTGGAAATAGTAATATTTCTCTTTTGAAGGTAACCAAAAACGGGTCACTATTCCTTGATAATGGGCGGGAAAAAAAGGTATATCCAAACCCAATGCACAAAAATGTTAGGAATAAAAAAACCAAAATAGAAAATAAAGCTGACAAACAAAAGAACAAACAAGCTGGTAAGGATGAAAACAGTTAAGGATACATCTATAGCACAATGAAAAGTTTAGATCCTTCATATTAATCTGTAAGAAAGTGTAGATCCTCCATGACATTAACTAATGAATGGCCTCCGGCTGGGCCTACCCAAGAGCCCTTTGCCACTCTATTGCCCAATTGACTGTCTTCTGGAAATAGTAATATTAATCCTTTATTAATGTCCAATCCCCTATTTCTTAAGATTTAGGTTCAATTCCTTGAAACTTAAAGTGGGTCTGATCTTTTTCCATTTGAAGATTCATACTCATATCTAAATAGCATAATTCAGAAGGCAAGACATACTCAAGTCCACAAGATGGACAAAGCTCCCTGAAGGAGTTTCCATGCAACTCTGCAAGTTTCTCTCTTGGTATCCCAGATCGAAGATGAAGACTATCCACATTCTGCCAAAACAATAAAAAGATTGAATTATGCACACTCGTATGCTTTTTTTCCCCAAAAAGAGGATGGTACCATGTTTATATTAATAAAAAGTAAAACATGCATGCTTGTGTTCATGTATACAATACTACCTAATTATAACAGATAGCATTCCACATATTGGTGAAACAATAGGGTAGCTGCTTGTGCAGTCAAACTAAGAGCACAGAACAATGGTAGGATTTTCACTAAAAGCCACACAGTCGGAACCTTGGTAATATAAAAGTATTCACACTTTTCCATCATTGTTGATTGTTCTTGCGGAGTTCATGCAACCTCCTTAGCTCAAAATTCAAAGATACTCAGGCATGAATGTCATCCAACAATGCTGTCCTCTCTATCACAGTACATGCTCTCTGCATCGTCTGTAATGAAGAAAGACTGGTAGCAATGGTTCATATAGTATTGGAAACTCACACATGAAATACCCAAAAACCAGGCTTGCATATCATCAAATGATACATGAATGAAGACAGGATGTCAATTTGCATTAGATGGATCAATGTAAACATTGGGCATCCAACATCATCACAGATTCTCATCTTCCTGCTCTCTTTTTTTGGGGGGGAAAAGTGGATGGTACCACTGGTACATTAATAAGAAGAGAAAGAATGTACAAGTATAGGCCATCAAAAACCAAAAAAAACTGCCCTGCCTGCCTATACAACACCATCCATCCTTGAAAGGGTTTCTAATCTCCCTCCCCCAACATTAAAAAAAGTGTTGAATTGGACTCTCATTTTCTTGCTCTTTGAAAGGTGAGAGCAGAAAATTTCATTGAAAAAAGTTAGGAGGAGGGAAAAGGTGGGGAGGATAAACCTCCCAGTACAAAGCTCAAAATGCAAAGTGATAAATGGGAAAAGAATCTCAATGACCATCACTCTGTTCTTGCAAGCAGGTACAACAGAGGCTGACACTCCAAAAAGAGAAAATGAAAAGAGATTCAGGCCATGTTATGATATCTTTCAACTGGACAAACTTCTTAATCATAATAAAATCTTCCAGATTTTCCAGATTTGTGGCTAGTGCCCAATCAGCAACTGACTGATTGGTCCTTCAGAAGACACTGATAACTACCCCTGAGACGCGAGACCTCCTCCTGAATTTCATTTTATTTCATTCTCACCTGGTGTGGTCCTCTTCATTTAAGATGCAATTATCTCCACGACTTTTGGGATTTGTTTAATTGCCCAAAATGACAACTTGCAGTTTTCAGTAGTCTTACAGGTTACAACATGTACACACTCTTTTGTTTTGAAACCGAAAATGACACAGTACACTGAATGCAAGTAGAAAGACAATAGGAAATTATAAGTATCACTTCTATCAAGCTGATAGAATAGGGTTAGCAGCTAACAGGATCGTAAAGCTTCTTTATGGCCCTTTGCATCAAAATCCATTGTTCATAATTTTTCGAAGCTGCCACAAGTGCCCAATCCTCCATGGTCTAGACAGTCCCCATCAGGACACCGGAAAACTGACGAAGCTAAGTTCTGAGTAGCCAGTTTTTTTTATTGGAAAACTAGCCTAGTACAATATCCTTGGAAATTCCTTACAAACTTGCTCCTCCTGAGATTTGAACCTGTGAGTCTGTGACATCATCCTGACGTACATGGAGGGCTAACCACCAGGCCACTCCTTGGTGTATCTGAGCAGCACTTAAAACTGCCATTGACACGACATTTTCCACCAATCCAACAGAGCAGAAGACCATCTGAACTTTTTCCCATCTTGGAGATCTCAGATGTGGACCTTTCCTTGCCATCATCTATAGCACACTAGGTATACCACGCTCAATAAACATATAGATGACAGATCCTTCTCGTGTGTCATAGAAACTTAGAAAGTACATCTACTCTTTATATGTGGTCACCTGTATCAATGTGACATTGGCAACAATATTTGTCCATCTGATTTTACAGGTATGATCTCTTTCTTTACCTGTTATTATCTATGCCTTTTGATCATCCGATCCACATAATATTTGCATGGAAAAAAGGATCAGATCGGCCTGGGCCAATCCCAATCCCGATCCGATCTGGATCAGAACGGCCAATCCTTAGGAAGTTTGGCATATACATATATATATATATACATATATATATATATATATTGATATATGTAAGAGAAATTTTTTAAATAATCTTATTTTAAAAAATATTTACACAAATATGTCCAAGTCTAACATATTTACAAATTTATTCTTCCCACTTGCACTGATTCAGTGTAACTTATACAATTTCTCTGCAGCTTACACTAACTCAGTGTAACTTACTGAGTTAGTGTAAGTTACACTGAAATTGCGTAAGTTGCAGAGAAAATGTGTAAGCCGCAGAAAAAGTGAGTAAGTTACACTGAATCAGTGTAAGTGAGAAGCATATATTTGTAAATATGTTAGACTTGGACATATTTGTGAAAATATTTTTTAAAATAAGATTAATTTAAAATTTCCCTGTATGTAATCATACTCATAAATTTACCCATTAATATATATACATATGCAATATATGTAATCATACACTATATACATATCATATTAATGTATAAACATAATTAATATGTATATCCTTACAAATGTATACATTATACATATATCACAATCTAATGATTGTGAACAGTATTGGAATATGGAGCACTTTATACATATATTCATATTGATGAACACTTAATATATATATATATGTGTGTGTGTGTGTGTGTGTGTGGTGTGTGTGTGTGTGTGTGTGTGTGTGTGTGTGTGTGTGTGTGTGTGTGTGGTGTGTGTGTGTGTGTTAATGTACGTACAATCATATATTAGTGTAATTCTAATAACAATATGCACATATATATAGTTAATGCATACGTATATGACAATGAATGTATGCATATACATATATATATATTGTTTTTTGAATATGTAACAATATATATATATATGTATGTCATATAAATGTTTTTGCGCCTTTGTGTACTTATATACATAAATATGTAACTTAATGTACGTACAATCACATATTAATGTAAATATAATAATAATATGCACATATATATAGTTAATGCATATGTATATGACAATGAATGTATACATATACATAATAGTATATATATATATATATATATATTGAATATGTATCATATATATATATTAATATTATGCCATATATATGTCTATATGCCTTTGCATACTTATATACATAAATATGTAAATTAACGTACACAATCATATTAGACATATTAATTTGTGTATGTATACATATGTATTAGTTTATATATGTAAAATGATGGTTTAGACATGCATTAATCAACGTATATAACAAAAAAATTTGGGTGGCAGAATTGGCCTGGGATCAGTAGATTCCAACCAATTTGGCTGTAATTTAAACAATCCAGGGGCTTCCCCCTAGAATCGGATTGGCCAATCTCAATCTGGATCGTCCGATTCTGCATTCATGAATATGTGAGCTTATAGTAATGCACACTTCATTTATATATGAGACTGACGAAATGCATAACACAACTAGCTATATGCACCCTTCAAAACTTCATGAATTACCCCGTATGGATATGAATATGCAGAGATTACAATCATGCCGTTGTTCTGTTTGCATGTTTCATGGTAAGCTTTTCCAGAAAATGAATGTATCATAGTAGGCTGTTGTTGACATAAAAAAATAAAATTTAGTGTCAATCCCCCCATTAATTTATTCCCAGAAATCCCCCTCCCCTAAAACAATGAAGGCACCATCGGTTAGGGGTTTTTTTCCCCTAACCGATGGGGGGTACATCGGTTAAGGGGGTTTTCCCCCTTAACCGATGGTGCTTCCATCGGTTGGAGGGGGAGACCCCTCCAACCGATGGTGCTTCCATCGGTTAGAGGGGAACTCCCCTAAACGATGGAAGTTCCATCGGTTAAGGGGAATCCCTAACCGATGGGCTTCCATCGGTTAGGGGAGTCTCCCCCTAAACGATGGAACCTCATCGGTTAGGGGGGGATTCCCCTTTAACCGATGGATGTTCCATCGGTTAAGGGGTCCCCCTTCAAAAAAAAAAAACATAAAACAAAAAAAAAAAAGAAAACAGAAAAAAACAAAACACAGAAAGACAGAAACAGGAAAAAACAAAAAATAGAAAATAGAAAAAAAAAGAAAATAAAAAAAGGGCCTAACCGATGGAACCCCATCGGTTAGAGGGCCTTTAACCCTCTAACCGATGGGAGTCTCATCGGTTAGAGAGTTTTTTTTCTTTAACCGATGAGAGTCTCATCGGTTAGAGGGAATTTCCCTCTAACCGATGGAACTCCCATCGGTTTTAACCCCCCCATCCCATAATGTAAGGGGTGCCTTCCCCTATAAAAGGCACCCCATCCCCCCATTTCAAAGGTCGGCCCCGGGGAGATGCTGGCTCCCGGGAGATACCACAGCCCCTTGAGGAAATTGTTGTCCCTTCCCGTAAATCCCAAACAATAGAAAATTCTGATTTCCAAAGTCCCCCTCTCTCTCAACCTCATTTCTTGTGTGAGTGAAGGTACCAAATCTCTTCCCCTGAGTGTTGAGAGGTTGTCCGTATGCGGCATCGGCAAACTTCATCGGCTAAAAGTCCGCAATAGCGGCACTGGCCCTCACGGGCTATAGGTTCTAAATACCGTCCGTTCCGGACATATGGTATTTTAGATACCTTTGTTATTCATGCCACCTCCCATCGAGTTTTAAACTCTCCGGGATGGTGTGTTTGTGCTATATGCATATGTTTCTAGAGGAGACTCTGCCCAAGTGGAGATTCTGCCGAGAACATATTCATATATTCACAGATTCGTCTTTTTATATATGTGTTTCTTAGAGGAAACTCTGCCCAAGCAGAGATTCAACCTAAGAACATATCTATAAATTTCAAATCTGTGTTTATATTTATATGTTTCTTAGAGGAGATTCTGCCCAAGGAAGATTCTACCCAAGAACATGTTTGTATATTCACAAATTGGTATTTTTTATATGCATGTTTCCTAGAGGAAAACTCTGCCCAAGTGGAGATTCCGCCTAAGAACATACTTATAAATTCAAATTTGTGCCTATACACATGTGTTACTTGAAAGGAAGCTCTGTCCATGTCAGAGTTTTCCCTCTAAAAACATATCAATATAATCACAAACTTTGTATTATATACATGTGTTCCCAAGAGGAAACTCTGCCCAAAGGAGTCTCCGACTACAAACATGTCTATATAATCATAAATCCGCAATTATATGCGTATGCCTCTCAAAAAGGATTCTGCATATGCAGATGGTACCTTTTGCGGATATCATTCAAATAGGAATACCGGTGTGAGAAAATATGCGTAACTGCAAATTTATGATCATATACACATACTTTTTTAAGGGCAAAATCCCTCCGGACAAAGGTCTCTGGGGACACATGGATATAAGTACATGTTCGTATGAATATATCTCCGTGAGGGCATTCCGCATAAGTGGAAACTCTGCCAAAATAAATTTATGAAAATTGTGATGATATACACACATCCAAAGAAAAAAGGTAACAGGACCCGAACTATGACAGGACCGGACTATGACAGGACCCGAATGTGACAGGACCCGAATGTGACAGGACCCGAACTGTGATAGGACCCGAACTGTGCTCAGATACTCCAAAGAGCAGCATGAATGCATACTCACAAGAACTGTGTTCGTATGGACAGTTTCCAGAAAGGAACTTCAAATTAACAAGAACGTCCATGGAGATATATGCATACGTTCTTCGAAAATCATACTCATACAATAAAAAAAAATGAATGATGAATGAATAAAATGATGAACGAGGAGGAAGGAAATTCTGCCTCAATTCGGACTTCTTTTAAAAGAAGGATGTTGTAAAAGAATATCACGCCTAAAAAAAAGGGATTGATGTAGCAACTTTCTAAATGCTACTCTAATCACGACTTCCCCAAGTTCAGAATCAAATGCACGGGAATATGCCCGTCTGCAATAATAATCCTCAGGTTTTCCAAAATGAACCTTCAAACAACATCTTTCTCAAAAAAAGGAGAGGAGGGAGACCCCAAATGGGTTCACGGAAATATATCTGTTCCCTTCTTAAAAGTCATCTTCTCGGACTCCACAAAGGGCAGTCTTTTCAAAATGAAACACTCAAAGCAAAAGTATTTCAAAAATAACCAAAAGAAAAATGATACATCATGACCAGGATTTTCTAAAAAAATGTGTATGTTCTCATCCCCTTTGCTATGAATGGTATTCGGGTTAAAACTGGTGTTAAATAACACCAAGAGTCTTAACTCGATGTAAATGTAACATCGACTCTGGTCGATGGAGACAGAGGTCCAGCACATGCTACCTCAATCACCTGATGAGTATAGATACGGGACTCAAGGAGTTCAGATTAAAATACGGCGCACCCGTCCGTCAGGACATCATAAACGTCCGTCCATCGGACACCATACCAGTCCGTTTACGGACACCATACCCGTCGTTCCTGGACACCCAAAAATACCTTCTCCGCATATGCGCGGACTCTTTCTTCTGTCTGTTAGACAGATGGCACGCCCGCAAATCACAATACACAAATCAAAGCATGTGAAATAAATGAATAACCAATGAAATGAATACATGAACCAGATAAAATGAAATGAGCCAACAAAAACAAACGATATGTTAAAGTGATATCTTTCCCGTGTCAACAGTGTATACAACAGAAAAATTTATTTGAAAAGAATATATCACCGTCACATGCACACTGGATAAGAGTATGACTTGTAAAAGAAGTGTGAGAACTAACACTCAGCCGTAAGAAGACTACCTGAGTAGTGATATATTAAATGGCACTACCTGGCTAATAAGGAATTTCAGGATACCAGCTCTCTCCAGTTCTACCAAAGCCATATGGGTCAAACTTGGCATTCACGAGATGAAATGGTAAAGATGCTTCAGGTAAACTCTTGCCTGCACGCTACAGGAAGAAATAACAAGCGTGTGAACTATAGGGGTGACAGAGTTCCTACACTGCCAAATAAACAAAATGAATATAATAGATTTATACTTTTTTTCCTTCACCATCTCTCCAATTTCGAAAGAAAAACGTGATTCCTTTTCAAAAAGGCGGACAATAGTATTTACACCACAGGCACTTGATCATGGTTCCCACATGGATCAATGATAATATCCTACACTGTAGTTGCCAAAAGGCAAGAACCTAGGACAGTCCCCGTGAAAGGGGAAGCACCAGGTGTCAAAAGCTATGATGGCTAACCAATCTATCTAGTTTTAGATCAAGTGATCCAGAAAAGAAGACTTGATTGATTAAAGTATTAGGTCAACCTTGATCTTAACACCAAGAGCTTAATAGATTCTTCCTATGTCATCAGAGAGTAAAATCTGTGCGGATTCCTTAGCAAGTTTCATTTGATTCTTTATCGATAATGTGACCGCCACTTTCCATCTTCCTGCATAATTATATTAGTATTCCTTAAAAAGGACAAACAAAATATTTAGACAGTAATCCATTTTCTGATCTAGGAAATAGACATTGCGAATAAACTTGTGAGGATACCTAAACCCTACTCAAGTCTTAATTTCCGGGTACAAATGAATAACTGTTTATCAGTTATGCATTCACCTGAAGAGTCCAAATGCCCTTTGGGCCACGAAAATCAGGTATACCACAAGATGTTGATATCCCAGCCCCTGTGAATGCCACAAGATGCTTACTCTGTAACAGTGCATAGACAAAACCTGAACTGATGAGTATTAGAAAGAAGAATCACTAGAAATAGACCTCTTTAGAAATTATCAAATCAAGTAGGTAACTTAAATCATTTAACAACACCAAGTGCGCTATTCTAACCTTCTTTATCAAAATGGCAAGCTCTTCAATCTGCAAGACATACGTTAAAACCAAAATGTGTTAGCAAGAATGCAAAAGGTAGATTATTCACAAAACATAAGGCAGCCATAGGACAACCTTTTTCTTTTCACCTGGCAGTGATAATCCATTATCTTTTCACCTGGAAGGTGATATATATGGAGGGAGAGAATGGGGACCACTGATCTATACAATATCAAGGATGAATAAGGGTCCAGGTCAATGGGTCAGATACGGTGTCAGATGGTGGACTAAGCATTTCCATATCTGCTATGGAAGCGATGTATCAGTTATTGTTAGTTTCTAAGGAAGGCATGTATCCTCCATTGTTAGTTTTCTATTCAGGAATTACTATATCTGAAACTGCTTTTGCCATCCAGATAAAAGCGGATAACAGTTAATTATTGAATAGATAATGGTCAAAAGAAACACAACGAAAATAAAAGCACACACAGGTCCCCCTCAGTTTGAACACTTGCCAAGACGCCAACAACTAGGGATCTCACATGATCTGAGCACTTGATAACGCATAACATTAACATAAAATATATTCTTAATGATCCTTAACTTTAATGAGCATGGGTAGGGCTGTAAATAGAACCCAATATTCCGATATTCCGACCTGATTCCGATAAAAATTATCGGTTTTGGAATTGAAAATTGATACCGATAGCTTATCGGAATCGGTATCGGATATTCAGATAAGTTATCGGAATCGGAATTGAAAAATAATCGGTATCAGTTATTCCGATAAATTATCCATAAACTCAAAAGGTAAAATCATGGTAAGCACCTTAGCTTATCGGAATTTCAGTTCCGGTAATGTTATCGGAATCGGAATTAACCATTCCGATTTTATCAAAATCGGAACTATATTTCGGTTATCGGAATCGGAATCTGTGTTTCCGGTTCTGAACCCGACCCGGTTGCAGCCCTAAGTATGGGTTTGGAAATGGGATAATCCATTTCCATAGGATTTATCCATGCTGGTCATCATTGACATCCCCGGTTGAATGCAGTATATTCTGTTAATGTGGCATTTATAGGTCATAATTATGCAGCCCAGTTTTCTTTTTCGAGGGTAATCATACACTGGTTACAATTCATTGAATATATAATAACAAGCACATAATGGGCCCCCCAACGCCAGAACCATCAGATGAAGAGAAGAAGAGAAAAAGTCAAAATTACAAATTAACATAAGACAAATGATAACAAGATTGTTCAAGAAAGAAGTCCACAATACGGAGGGAGTATCATGGGAGCTAAGAAATAAATCTTCTCCAGGAGAATAAGTCCTTAAAGGCTGAAGACTGATGATTGTCATACGCCTTTATCCACTGCACTGCCCGATTGACAGATCTCCTGAGAATATCGAAGGTTGAGTTATAGTCATTGTTGAATCACCTTTCATTCCTAAAGCAGCAGAAAGTCCAAACCACAGATGCCATACTACTAACCCATTCTTCCTCCAGCATTTTTTTTGGTATGTTAGCCAGCTACCACTTCAATACAAGGATCACCTCTGATGGAATTATGCAGCCCTCAAACCCAGGTAAAACTCCAAAAGCACATGGCCAGGGATGACTTCCAATAGGCAGAATGACATGTACAGTTGACCAAGTTCCTAACAACAGATAACTGTCGAACATTGGAACCTAACTTAGGACATTCACTATGCATAAACCCTGGGAAAGCAAATGAGTATAATGGCTCCATGCAGACAAGAAAACATACAATTCCAGTAACAATAATAGTATGCAGAATTCAAGTTTACAATCCACATAACAAGATGTCACACTGTATAAGGACAAGATGTGAAGAAGCAAAGTGACTATGCAACTTCCTCACAAGTTAGTTTGAGATCTGACATCTTGTCACATAAGGAAAAGATGAGGAGGGGGAAGAATCTAATTGCCTAACTTCTTCAGATGATCGCCGTGGGAGTAGTTTTCTTCTAAAAAGAAAGCAAGTCCAAGTTCATAAAAGGAACTTTCGTCCACTGTCTAAGGCCATTATGGTTATCCAGAACTTATTGGCCTTTCTGTCATAAAGTTGAATATCCATGAACACCAATTTCATCCATGTTTTCTTACATCTCAGCTTTAAGTCGGACTTACATAGTCACTGTTTTTCATAGTAAACCTGTCATGATCATAAAGAAAATCTTTATCCACCAAGCATACATCAAGGGATTCAGACAAGTTTCTTTTAAGTGATATTCAAGTTCTTATAATCAACTCTCAGCCTAGTGTCATAATTGTCAATACCATCAAAGCAGATGCCAATTTTTTAGCCAACTGAAATTTGGTCTGCTATAGAGACTAGAGAGTATACTCTGACCAGAAAGGGAACAAGACAAGGTTTGATATGTGGTGTACAATTATCCTTAAATCAGAAATAATACCCAGCCAAACAGAGGTGCTTTTCAACACAATAGTCCATGGCTTCCACATTCCAACATCCTAGACTTCATTACAAGTTGGTGATCTGAAGCTCACTTCTATGGTAAGGCTCTCTTTGTTTTGTCCACAAAGTTAACCTTTTAAATTCAAACTCATAATTTAGGAATTTAGGCAGATTGAGAAAATCCCAAAGAACATCCCCTCTCCTCTAATCAATATGCGCCTTTGAACCAACCTATCCTTTCATGGAGGATCTAAATCATTCATGGATTAATGCAAGATAACTCTAGCAATACATTCTCTTTTGCAAGGTATGTTCGCAATATGTTAGGATACATTTCAGGAAATGCAGCAAAAGTTAGTCACCAGAAGTTAAACAGCTGTTAAGAATGGGGTACTACTAGCCATCTATGGTCACCACTTGCATTCAATATGTCTGTCAATCTGTCAGATATACTAGCATCTATTGCTCATGTCATCGATACATATAATGCTCTGGCATTACTGAAAAATCCCACAAAGAAGGACCTAATAGTCCTCTATGGGTCAGGCAACTATGGGAGGGCATCCCTTGGTTTCAAGTTCAACACCATGCATAGTTGTCAAGGTGGGCGCCCAGGCGAAAAGACCACAGCCAAGGCTAGGTGTTAATCCACCTTTTAAGCACCCAAAAAGGCAACGTAGACGGGTGCCAAGACATCCCAAGCGAGCACCTTTGTGTGTCTGGGGCCTTGACCCAATAATTCCACCACATCTATTAAGAGATCCAAACTAAAAATAAAAAAGGCTCCCTACCCTAACCCCTAATCCCAATCCCATTTCTCCCTATTCAGTTGTTCCCGAAAGTTGTTGGTCCCATGGCCCCCATCTAGGGTTTCTCCACCTCCCAAATCCCCATGTAGATGCTGGAGAATTTAGGCTCCACATTCTAACACTATTCACAATTATTAGAATGTGAACAATGTCACAGTCATTAGATAAAAATTGGATTGTGATTGTTCACAATCTAGTGATTATGACTGAAAATGTTCACAATCTAATGTAATGATCGTGAAGAGTCCATAGTCATTGAATGTAAAATCATAATTATTTAAGAACCATCTTTTTTTTTTTGTCTATAACAATTTTTGTAGTGGATATTATGTTATTTGTCAAATCACAATGTCACATTAACATTTTTATTGCATTTTTTATGATCATTGATTCATCATATACCTTTAGATATATAAATTCCACATAGGTGGGAGATACGACATTGGGCACCACCTTGGGTGCCTAGGCACCACCAAGGCAGGTGCCTATGCGCTTAGGTGCCCCAAGAATGCCTTGGGGCACCTTGTTGCCTTGACAACTATGACACCATGTCCTTGGGGCACCTTGTTGCCTTGACAACTATGACACCATGTCTTGCTACTTAGGGCACCTGCAAGCATGGTATTTATTGAAAGGAAAAAAGGGGAATGCAGGCAATCCTGATTTTATGAAAAAGGCAGATTGTATACCAATTAAAGATATGAAAGTAATACAATCAGGAGAGAAGAAGAGAGGTCCATGAGCCTCTAAAAGAAACTACAAACAGAAATGTAGAATACTACCTACAGACTTTTGTAGAATAAATCAGCTCCAACTGCAGATATAACCAACAGCTCTATTACTGTTGACTGTAGAGTGGGAACACAATTCAGTATTTTGTTTGTAGTGTATGTAGAAAATTTTGTTGAGCAGAAAATGGAAAATGTTTCTTAAGAACTTGATGTTGTTAACCTAAGCCTAAGATAAAAACAGCCACAATTTTGTAAGCACATGGAAACAAGATAAAAATATTAGAAAATGTTGCTATTTTCCAAATAGGATTCCTATGTTTGTTGTCTACCTATTTCTTTCTTTCAAATTGATCTATTCGTAGAATCTATGAGCCTAACAACTTATAAAAAACTCGAATATGTTTATCATAAACACATTTATAATAAACAAGTTTTTTGTAAATGCATTTTTCTATTAACTCATGTTTGGATTTTTTTTTCTTGAACACAAGTGAGCATGGAATGCGGAATCGGCCGATCCCAATCAGATTGACCTAGGCCAATCTGATTCCAGGGAGTAGCCCCCTGGATCATAGAAATTCTGGCCGAATCGGCCAGAATCGACCTAGATCGGCCCCAACTTTGCCACACAATTGTATATATATATACATATAAATATATTAACTATATATTATTATTATATTTACATTAATATATGATTTTATGTACATTAACGCATGCATATATATATATGTATATGTATAAGGTACTCATTAGTATGATATATATATACTATAAAGATATAGCATTAATTATGGCTGTAGATTTAAGAGATATGTATGTGATTACATATATATTGTATACATATATGAATGTGTAAATTTATTTATATGATTACATATATCATAACCACATATGTATAAACAAATGATGTCTATCCTTTTACTTGGCAAATTAAAATTTTCTTTCTGGGGCACTGCCAACGACCTGACCACTCAGGTTGATCAACGTGAACTGACCGTGTAGATTGAACTGTGTGTGCATACCGACACATTGGAGAATTCAAGGCCTTAAATTTTCATATATCATACGAATGTATGACCATAATTAATATATCTCTTAAATGTAGAGCCATAATTAATGTTATATCTTTATAGTATATATATCATACTAATGAGCACTTAATACATATACATGTGTGTTAATGTACATACAATCATATATTAATGTAAATATAAGACAAGGTTTCATATATCATAAATATATATGTATGATTAAATCTATCATAAATATATATGTAAATATTGAAGACATTTTTTTCCTGATTTTCTGATTTTCCTGAATTTGTCATGATTATCCTGACTTTTTTCAAAAAAAAAATAAAGAAAAATGTTATCTAGCCGATCCAGGATCTGCCAGACTTGCGGCAGATAGGCCGGATTGGCTGATCCAGATCTGGATCGGGATCGGGCTCAGGCCAATCCAATACTTTTTTCCATGCAATTGAGTTTATGTCAAACCTTGTTTACAGAAAGAGTCTTCACCATAAACCAACTAGGAGTAGGTTTATCAAAAATGCATTTATGGAGGAATCTTGAGTTAGTGGGTTTATCATGACCTCATTTAATTATCCAAACTAATGTTACACTACAAAACTGGTGTAAGAAAAATGGAAACGTGTTTTTAATGTGCATCCAAACAGCTCCTACAATTCCCACAGTCCTCGTCTTTCTTTGTCATAGTTTTCCCTACTTAGAATTTAAAAACGAAAAAAGAGGAAATAAGGACTAACACGAAAATTCAACCAGCAAATTAAAAAGTTGGACCGGACAATTCTACCTCGACAAACTTGGAGGTCATGTAAGATGGCTTCTGGCAACTGTTAGAAGAGAAATCAAAAGAAAAGGACGCGCGAGGAATGAAATAGGCAAAGTCTCCACAAAGCTTTCACACTGTACATCGAGATGATGAAACCGGAGCAACAGATGGATGATAACTTAAACCCCAACAAAGTCCGTAAAACGATCTTCTCCCTGTAAGCATTCCATTACCACACAATACGATCACAAACAATTCCCATGTGGGTTATAACTTTACGGCATCCCCAATCCCTCTTCCCCCTAATTTTTTTTTTCCTGATTTATCATATTCACTCTTTGGCATAGAAGGTAACCCGTCCCGTGGATCACAATAACCACATAGACCTCCACAGACAATCCAAAACCCTAAAAGACGAGTTGGGTTCGTCCCGATTCTCTCAAACAACCAACATTACACGCTCTCGTCACACAAACAAGAGACAGAACAGGGCAGTGCACACGGGTACGGAGCAGAGGCGCCCACGCGGGACATGGACTCCACAGCAGAAAAGCAAAAAACCAACACGAGATAGAGAGAGGAGAGAAGGATAGATCCCTCCCAAAGCCACAACCTTGTGCTGCAGGACGTCGGGCAGGTCGAAGATCTCCGACATGCCGACGGTCCCGATTTCCTCCCTGTACGACAGCTTCTCCGCGTAGCCCAGCGACATGGCTCCGCCCTCCCCCTTCTCCTGCACCAACTTCCCGTGGAACGAGGATCCCCAGAAGCAGAGGTTCCCTTCGCACTGGGTGCCGCGGGGTGGACTGAGCAGGGACTGGAGTCGTGCTTCCCGGAGGGTGGGGAGGTGGCGAAGAAGACGAGCGGGCTGGTGCGGCCAAGTGGAGAGACGAAGAAGAACAACGAACCCGAGCCCGACGTCGATGGACTTAAATATCATTATTTGAGGAATAGAAATAAACTTAGGGAAACTAACATATATATCTCTAAGTTTTATTATATTTGAATATGTATCTCTAAAATTTTTATTTTATATTTTATATTTTTAAAATCAAAACAAGTATCAATCATATCCTTTTGATTAACAATCTATTAAAATAAAAAGAATATTCTGTTAACGTGTAAATATAACCATAAAACAAGAGATAAAATATTAAAATAATATTTAGTGAGGTTGATTGATGGTGTTGATCCCAACGAGAGAGAGAGAGAGAGAATTATAAATAAAAAATTTGAAAAAACTGTTTAGAGATAAATTAACATTTTTGTCTTCTTACCTCATTGTGTATTAAATCTAGGACAATTTGACTCCCGGTCCTGACTAGGGAGTTTGTTTTAATTTTAGGTCCAAAGATAAAAAATGTAGTATGACCGGTCCTAAAATTGAAAATTTTAATTTTTAGTCCTTTGAGGAAGGAATCCATCTGTTAGTTAACATTTCTCCATTGAAATGACCATATTACCCTTCCCTCATACCCACCAACCCCGCTGCACATGGCTCCCTACTGAATACATTTCAATACATTTCTTACTTCTTTCACTAAACATACCTAAACACATAACTTAACTAGAAATATCCAGAAATAAGATGAAGCATATGACACGGGTTCTGCGGTGGCCTTCCCAGTATTAGAAATAGGGAATTTTAATATGCAGAGAAATATGCAGAGAAATGTGCAGAGAAATAGGATTAATGCCATGATGCGGTGGCCTTCTGAGATATGCAAAGAAACAAGGGTTCTGCCGTGGTGCGGTGGCCTTCTCAGAATAGAGGGGAGGGCGAACGTGTGCTCCGGAGGGGAGTCGGACGCCGGAGGGGGTAGCCGGATGCCGGAGGGGGTAGCCGACGCCGCAGGGGGTCTGACGCCGGAGGGGGAGCCGGACGCCGCAGGGGAATCAGACGCCGAAGGGGGTAGCCGAACGCCGCAGGGGAACCGGACGCCGGAGGGGGAAGCCCGACGCCGGAGGGGGAGCCGAACGCCGAAGGGGGTAGCCGGACGCCGCAGGGGAACCGGACGCCGGAGGCGGAAGCCGGACGCCGGAGGGGGAGCCGGACGCCGGAGGGGGAGAGAGAGGAGAGAGAGAGAGAGAGAGAGGAGAGAGAGAGAGAGAGAGAGAGAGAGGAGAGAGAGAGAGAGAAGAGAGAGAGAGAGAGAGAGAGAGAGAGAGAGAGAGAGAGAGAGAGAGAGACCTACCTGCATGACCCCGCTGCTCCGATGAGAGCCGGACCCCGCTGCTCCGATGGACCCCGCTACTCCAATGAGAGCGAGACGCCGCTGCTCCTCTAGGGTTTCCACGGTGCGAATGGGAGGGAAGATTGGGGTTTTGATCGGGACTGGGTGGGTTGGGTAGACAGTTCAAAAGGGTAATTTGGGAATTACGTTAAAAAACTAACGGGGAGTTGACGGTGAAGACTTAAAATTAATGTTTTCTTGGTCAAAGGACTTAAAATTATATTTTTCAGTCTTTGGACTGGAAATTAATTCCGGTTGTCTTTTTTGGACTGGATATTAAAATTCCCTTAAATCTATGGAATCAAATAATATCAGCATATATGATAAAATACGTAAAATATACAAATATAAGATATAATATATAGATTTCAGATATACATATTAGGATATGACTATTTCAGATATATATATATATATATATATGAGTTTCTCCTAAGTTTACCAATTATGTATAATATAAATACTATAAATTGTTTATACATTTTTAAATAAACAATTTTATACAAAAATGTACAACATGCCATCTTGTTACATATGAATGGTAATTGAATTACGTTGACACCTAACTTAAAAGTAGAGATAGAATTAATCTTAGCCACATTGTAAAAGTTAAAATCTCCTCAAAAACTCCCTTTGCATGGTTTTTAAAGTCTAAAAATCAATATATCATAAATGTCACATTTCTCTCTCCTCTCTCTTAAAATTCATTTTTTAAAAATCTACTTTCTATTTTTTACGTTTTGAAAAAAATGTGATAAAAAAGAAATTTATAATGATTAGAATCTAAAATTTATTTTTTCACATTTATTTTCAATCCTATCGAGAAGAGTGGTGGGTTCTAGAGAACAAATAAGCACGTGCACATGTAAAGGGGAGGCCAAACTCAATAGAAGAGAACATGCTTGAACTAAATCACATGTAGGAGTGTAAACGATCATAATCGAGCCGAGTAGTTGTTTGCTCAAACTCGACTCGTTCAATTAAAATTGAGTTCGAACTCGGCTCGATACTCATTGAGTATTTATATTTACATTCGTACTCAGCTCGATTCATTTGTAAAGTGTTCGAACTCGATCAGCTCGATGAACTACTGATTTACACAAACGAGCCCGAGCTCGAAACCAACGTTTGACCCGAACATTTTAAACAAGCCCGAGTAGTCGACTCAGTGATTATCTAGCCGAGTTGAACACGAGTCGAAAAAATGTTACTCAATCGAGTTCTCATTAAAAATAGAATTTTTTAAATACTCTTATTTAAAATATTTACACAAAATATGCCCATGTATTATATATTTACAAATCTATACCTCTCACTTACATTTATTCAATATAACTTACCTTTTTTTATGTGACTTGCGCACTTTCTCTACAACTTACACAATTTCAGTATAACTTACACTAATTTAGTGTAACTTATACATATAGAAAGTGTGTAAGTTACATTGAGTTAGTGTAAGCTGTAGAGAAAGAGTGGAAGCTACGGAAAAATTATGTAAGTTACATGAATCATTGTAAATGGGAGGTATAGATTTGTAAATATGTTAGATTTGGACATATTTGTGTAAATATAATTAAAAACAAATATATTTAAAAAAATTCCTTAAAAAATTTTATGTGAACTTGGCCCATTTGCATAAATGAGCTCAAATTTGAGCATGGATCTAAGCTTATAGCCTGAGAATGTCATGCAATCACTTGGGGTTGGTGGGGTTCTTTTTATAAGGGTGAAATGCCATATAGAAACTCCCATATCGGATACGGGTAGGGTTGCAAACGAACCAATACACTCGACAAGTAGCTTGAAACTCGGCTCGATAAAAACTCGACTCGGCTCATTTATTAGATAAACGAGCCGAGCTTGAACAAAAATATAAGCTCGATTCATAAACGAGTCGAGCTTGAATAGAGATATGATCGACTCGAATACGTTCGCGAACAGTTTATTAAGATACTCGATAATATGCTCGTTAAAATACTCGATTAGTTACTCGTTAATATACTCAGATTATATTAATTTCTTATTATAAATATGAAAATATTAATATTTTATTATTTTTAAAGAATTTTTGTTAAGGCACGAAATACTTATGAATACTAAAATGTAAAAGATTAAATATGAGTGTGTAAATACACAAATTATGAAAGGAATGGCTGTAGACGAACTAATACACTCGACAAGTAGCTCGAATTCGACTCGGATGTTACTCGAATTCGGCTCCTTTAGTAAAGTAAATGAGTCAAGCTCAAACAAAAATTTAAACTCGTTTCATAAATGAGTCGAGTATGAGCAAATGTCTACTCGGCTCGTTTAAGCTCGTAAATAAATTCGTTTAATTTTTAATTATAAAATTACAAATATAGTTGTTAAATATTTTAAACATTATACTAAAATAATTAAACAAGTAACCTATGAAGGATATTAGGGTATGACCTTGAAATAAGATAAATTTGGGTCTTATAAACAATTAGGTTTTTACTTGTAAATTGAATTAGGCTTATATATATACATAATATGGATACATATATATATATATATATATATATATATATATATATATATATATATATATAACTCGCAGATTCAATTGGACTCGTTAAGATACTTGTTAAGAGCTCAAACTCAAGAGTATTTAAATGAACCAAGCTTGAACAACCATTTTCAATATTCAATAAAGCTCGAGCTCGAGCTCGATTAAAAATTAACGAACAGAGCTTGAGCAGCATAATACTCAGCTCGACTCGACTCGTTTGCAGCCCTAGATACGGGACTATGGCCGTGTGGGAGCAATGGGGGATGCTCGATGCAAGGCGGAAGGGGGCGGGGTAGGGTGGGCGGCAGGTGGCACAGTTGGAGAACCCCACCATGGACACAACAGTTGGCATTCGGCATTGTCGGAATCACCGTGAGGGGCTTCTGGACTACCGAGGACAGAGCTGCAAGTTGCTAAAAACTCTAAAGAACTCCACCAATGGGAGTATCGCCGAATGTCCGCAGCGCAATGCCCACCATAGCTGTCGCTGGAAGCTCCGTCCAACATCGACAAAGGGTTCATCGTGGTCTCTGGGGACTTCGGTGGTCGACGACGGTGCCCCTTGGCCGCGTCGACGTCAGCACCACCACACACTGCATAGTGCATAGGGTTTTTTTACATATTAATCCTTACAAACTTAACTAATTATAATTTAATCCCTCAAATCAACTATTTTCATATTAATCCCTCAAACCTCTAAAATCTTGCAGAAAAGTCTCTATGATAGAGACTAATATGTAAGATTTAGACATTTTGATGAACTAATATGATAACGATGAATTAAACTACAATTAGCTAAATTTGTAGTGATTAATATGTAAAAATATAATAATAAATAAATTATATTCTCATACTTCTTATATTAAAGTATGTTAATGAACATCAATTTGAACATATTAACAAATAACTTATTAAGTATCTTAACAAACATATTATTGAGTATATTAACGAGTTGCTTGCGAATATATTGGAGTCGAGTATATCTCTGTTCATACTCGACTCGTTATAAATCGAACATTTTTTTCAAACTTGGCTCATTAACTTAACAAATAAGCCAAGTCAAACATTTTATCGAGTTGGGCTCCGAAGAGTCCGAAGTACCGTATTGGCTCTTTTTACATCCCTAACCACATGTATTATGCACATCACGTGTGACAAGAAAAAGAAAGGGAAAGATTAAGAGCTAAAAAAAGTGCTTCTTAAATACTCCCAAACACAGTTGGCCATACTGCACCATGTCATGGTTCGCAACTTGTGAGTCATGGTACGGTCGGGTCACCCCAAAAGGGTGACTCGAGCGTGCCACTGTGGCACGTCGCGGCAGGTCGCCAGACTGTTTCAAAATTTTTTCCTTCCCCTCTCACATTCGGCACATCTAAGGGGTTTAAATGGTGTCTAATTGAGATAAAATTTCAAACATAAGTTAATTAATAGACGATATAAATTATAATAATTTTAGTTTAAATTTTAAATTAAGTTTTTGTCAAGTAAAAATTATCCTAAAAATTATTAGGTCGACTTAATCTCAACATCTATGCATCAATAATTCTTGATATTTATATTTTTAGAATCAGTATATTTTTCTGATAATTATGATGATTTCAGATTTGGCTTTATTTTCAAAACCGAATGTCGTATTGTCTAGGTGCGCATAATCAAAGATAGTATTAGAATTATATTCATAATATGAAAATATTTTAAAATTAAATATAATTATGTCTTATATAAGTGGTCATGTTTTACGTATAATTTACTATCTCTTTTTAATTTTTAATATCATATTAATATTTTTTGTTGTCCCATCAGAGTTCACGCATGTTACCCAGGACGGTCGAGATCACGGTGCTCCACTAAGCACAGTAAGAAGGTGGAAAGCAGATGACAAATGGTGACTCATAGATCTTGTAGACAGTAACAGCTATCAAGGGATTATATCTGATTTTAACAAATTGAGCACATAAGATGACACAACATCTGAGACTGCCAGTGAGGGTCACAGTTTCTTTTTAGGACATACACAATTGGATCTATATAGATAACATCATGAGTATGGTGACTATTATGCCTCTGGATACTAGTATGGTGATGAATGTTTGTACATGCGAGTTCTAATTGTTCCACCACCGAGGTTTACGATAGTACGTCAAGGTACACGCCAATATATAGAATATCAGCGTATAATATCAGCATATGTTTCAAGACCTATATGAAAAGTATATGTCTTAAACTGATTATTTGAGCTTTTTAGAGAGCACATATAATGTGAGGTTGTTCAGAGATGGAAGTTATATCCCCTACTAGGAGGGTTTTGTGGACATATATGCTCAGTATGATGAGAATGATTAGGTAAGAACTTGTTAAATATTTTTATTTACATATTAAGAAAGATGGTGTTAATTTGTAACTTTTCATGCATATGGCCAATGGAAGAGTTGCAAAAGAAGGCTGAACCTTTCAAAGAAAGATGAGGAACGTGACGACGATATGAGTACTGTATTTGACTTGTAAGAGTTTATGATTATATTCTCAATATTAGATGAACACTAAATAATTGTGTCAATAGTAGATGAACACTAAAAAAATCAAACAATCTTGTTTTCCCATTATATCTCTGTGGTACAATACCGTACTATACCGTAGCACAGAGAATACGACAAGATCAATCCAAACAGTACGATGAACCATACTCCCACACACATTCCTAGTACACAAAATGCATGGCACCGAATGCATGTCAAATAAAGCCTTCATTCCTAGTACACAAAATGCATGTCAAATAAAGCCTTCAGGGATTTTTCTTTTCACATATACTCATTTTAGAAATTAAAGTTAACGTAATCCTAAATTTAAATTCATGTGTACACTGTTCATGTGAATTAATTATCACCTACGATCTTCTTATTGCTACTTTTTACAAACTATCAAAATTGTTTAAACATCTAATCGATATGTTGATGGTAAGAAAAAAATGCATAGAGAATATCTACACAAATATGTATGGAAGGTAGATGTTTGCATTAAAGTTATATTAAGAAGGTTACATGTGGGAAAAAAACCGCCTTCCTTGGACGATGTAGGGTTGTTGTCACCGCAGGTGAGAAAATAAATGACTATTCCGCCCCCTCTCCCGCTTCCAGTCTTACCGAAAGCATAAGGTGGTGGGCCCAAGGTAAAGAATGGCGAGTGCTCTGATCTCGGCGTGTCTACCATGGCAGGGCCAACTAATCAGGTGTAAGGGATCGGTCAAGAAAGAGTTTTATAGGGTGTTTGAGAGCAATTAAAAAAAACTATTTCTACCTAAAAAATGATGTTGAGTTCGCTTTTAACTTTAAATTTAAAATTATGAAAAGTGATGTTATCTGTTTGGTAAAAATAATAAAATTTTTAAAATTTTATTGATGTGTTTGGGGCGGGAGGGGGAGCCACGGTGCGAGGCGAGGGAGGGCGCACGGGGGCAGGGCAGGGGGAGGGGGAGCCGTCGGGGCAGGGGGAGGGGGGGAGGGGATAGGGGGGGCACAGGGGGTGGATGAGGGAGGGGATGGGGGGGAGGGCGCTGGGTGGGAGTGGGGGATGGGAGTGTGGGGGGGTTTCGCAGGGGGTGCAGGGGGAGGGGATGGGGGGGGGGGGGGGGGTTCACCGGGGGTGGGGAAGGGATGGGGGGAGGGCGTGGGTGGGGGGTGGGGGGGGGGACGCAGGGGGCCGGGTGGGAGGGGGTTCATAGGGTGGTGGGGAGGGGATGGGGGGGAGGGCACTGGGTGGGGGTTTGGGGGGGGGGGGGGGATGGGGAGGGCGCAAGGGTGGGGGGGGGGGGGGGTTCACAGGGGGTGGGGGTGGAGGGGATGGTGGGGGGGGGGACGCAGGGGGCGGGGGTGGGGAGGGGGTCATAGGGTGGTGGGGAGGGGATGGGGGGGAGGCACTGGGGGTGGGGGTTGGGGGGGGATGGGGAGGGCGCAAGGGTGGGGGGGGGGGGAGGGTGCTGTATGGGGGGGGGGAGATGGGGGTGTGGGGGTTCACAGGGGATGGGGTGGGGTTCACAGGGAGGAGAGGGGGCACAGTTAGGAGAGATGATAGCAGTGTTGTGTTTAAAAAAAAAAATGGTCCACACTTGTTTTTATTTTGGGAGAGATTTACATAGAATAAATTTTTTCTTTAAAATAAAAAATTACTTACCAAACATCTCTATTTGTCTTTCCTCTTTCTTTTTAAATTTAGAGGAAAAAATTGATAAAAAGCTGTAACCAAACATCCTATTAGGTGGTAAACACAAATTTGGGCTTGATTTGAAGTCCAATGATGGTCTATTGGGTGAGAATTTACCCTCACATGGTCCATTAGTGAATATTTCTGAATTTTGAGTTATTTTCTTAGCATGAATTAATTTGTGGCCCGAAGGACTTCTTTTGGTCTAATTATTCTATTGGGTTGTCAATACTCATTGTTTGGAGTCCATTTATGATTTTTATTTTATTTTTGGACTCACTTTAGTGCCGATAATTGTAATTATTCGACTTATTCCTTAATTACGTTAATAAGTCGCAAAATATTTTAAACTCGGCTAATTCGATTTTTCTTCGCACAAATTCTTTCGTGGGACATTAGAGAGTATTGTTTAGATTTGAAGTACGATTTTTATATAATTTTTCCCATGTGTTTACATACACATGACATTGGTACGTATGTTTTTAACTACTTCAAGAATATTAAATTATTATTTCTGATTTTTTAATTCATAAAATTTCTGGGGTGTTACAATCACCCTAGTAAATCTTTTATTTTTCTATGGTCTACCATAGTTCTCAACCATCCAATTATTCACCCATCCAATCGTCTAGGCTTTTCTTACCATTTTTATTTGTTTTTATTTTGGGGCTAAAGGCATCTCGTGAGGAACATCACATAAGAATTGTATGCACATGTGCCCTTGAACCCGCTTATTTTGGGCATTAAATACTCTTAAACAAAGTGAGTTGTTGAATATTTTGCTGGAGCCACATAAAACAGTCTATTGCTGCTGGAGCAAAGAGGTCGGCTCAGACCGAGTAGCTCCCAAGGGATGATGGCGCAATGCAGAAAGTGTTGCCGAGCTCCAACCTACAAGACCACTGAGAGACCTCGGTGGGGAAAGACTATGACGATCAAGTTAGTTCGAGAGGTCGGAGCAAGAGAGTTTGTAGGCTAATAGTTTGCGTACCTTTTTCCTGAGGGATATCTCTCTCTTATATAGGGCTTCCTTGAGCAAGATTGCGTACCTTTTTCCTGAGTTCATGGCAATCGCCTATGAATTCGCCCTAGATTCGCGCAGGCCAAGGTCATGAAAGGCAGGTACAGATGGACCGATCCTGGAAGCTATGGGCCAGTTGGTGTCCACAGACTATAGGCGCAATCTCCGGGCCCTTCCTTTAACGAGTTGTTGCCCTCTTAAGGTCATACGGGTCATAATCAGGAAAGCCCAGGCTAACTCACCACTCCGAGGATAATAATAGGGATCGCTCGGTCGAATGCTTAGATAGAGGGTCGTCCAGCTCGGCCAGTTCGATAGGTCGGTGCACGTTCGGCGGACGACGTGCTACTCGGCCAATCTCTCGAGGACCGACCCGCATCATTGGCCCCCCAGCTTCTGCTCGGGACGCCGCGATGGACCGAGGAGAAGATGTTAGGATTTAAAATTCACACGTCATTGTACGTTCCCATGTCAGGGAGTGTGAGGATGTGTCTGTGCGATGTCAAGACTGTGAGGGGGCGCGGCGGCCGCTGGAGTGACGTGACTTCTGGCGCTTCTGACAATAGCCAAAAAGATGCACTGCCTCGACTTCCGTTCGCAATCATGGCGGCAGATGATGCGACGGGCGCTCCTATCAGCTCCTCGACTCCCGAACCCCCTGTGCTTGATCGCGATCCGCATTCGAAGCTTACCGGCGTAAGGGGTGGCGACACATGGGTCAATCTTGCTGCCTTGCTGTGGCGACGATTCTTACCCGTTGGATCGTTGCGATCTTGGGGCCCTATAAATAGTGCCTTCGGTGTCGGAAAAACAACCTTCGCGCGTGAGCTCCATCGTCTGAGACGGCCGACCTTCCAAGCAGTGCGGGATCGTCCGAGCGCTCTTGCTGAGCTTTGGATTGCCAGCTTGTGTTCGGTTACTCCCACCTCAGAGGTAAGCCATGGGCTCATCCTATGCTTCCTCTTCTTCTTCCTCTTCTTCATCCTCTTAGCCTCTTCGAGGTATTCTCCTTCTGAGGGTACCTCAGCTCGGCCCCCCTCTTCTCTTCCTGTTCCAGCCCCTGCGGGATTACCCGATGATCAGTCGTCGGGGTACCACAGATGAGTTTGTCCTTGTGGTGTCCCCTGGGACATATTTGCTCAGGGCCTCCTCAGCTCCCCCCTCCGGTGTACGCAGAGCGGCCGACTCGGTTGCTGATGCGGCCACCGAGATTGACAAGACGACCCTGGAGTGGATCGTCGACCACCCTGGGTTTGCTTTTCCTTTCGAATTTGTAGTTTATGCCTTCAACGATCTCCGAGCACATCATATGATGGAGAACGGATTTTGTCTCTACTCAGAGGCGATCCGAGCTGGTTTTCGGTACCCACTTCACTCTTTCTCCTTCATCTTCTTTTATACTTAGAAGTCACCCCGTCCTAGTTGTCCCCCAACTCCTGGAGGTCGGCTATTGGCTTCTTGGCTGCCTGTGCTTTGGCTAAGGTCGTGCCGAGCATCCGACTCTTCTTTTACTACTTTTCCCTCAAAGTTTCAGGGGATTAGCTATACATTTCGGCTCAGTCAGGCCATCATTTCCTTGGCCGTCTTCCTTCTTCCATCCATGGGTGGAAAAGGTCCTTCTGCTTCATCCACAGCCCCAAGGGCTGGGACTTCCCCACTACTTGGTCGGCCGTTAATCCCCACGATAAGGCCTTCCGATCCTTCAGACCAACGACCATGGTCATGTGTGGCTTCTGCACGTACCTTCGTGTACTTCATTAACGATCTCCTTGGCTTGCCTTAGGCTCACACATCACAGATGCGGGAAGCTGAAGCCCTTCCTGTAAAGGACATCACCAATCATGAAAAATCTTGGAGCTCATCTCTTTACCTTTAGCGCCTCTCCTCGATCCTCCGGAGGTTGCCCGTCTCAGATGTACTCCACAATGGGAGTCATCCACGTTGGTTCGGCCTCGGTGCACATGACTTATGTAGATCCCACTGAAGGCACGCCGAGCTCCTCCACGAGCACAGAAGACTCCTGATGACCTTCCGAGGTAGCCGCGTACTTGGACAGTGCGTCGGCTTGGGAATTCTCGACTCGGGGGATTTTCAATAGCTCAGCCGACTCGAAGTCGCCCACCATCCTCAGAACCTCGGCTTGGTATGAGGTGAGCTTTTCTTCCCTTGCCTCGAATTCCTTCGAGACTTGACTGATGACTGTAGACGCGCGATTTGGCCCATCTCCCGCAAGGCTCTTTTGTCCATTAAGCCTCGTTTGACCACATGTTGACAAGCCGGATACCATGTAGACGGCAGCATCGATGGCCGCCGACTACTGGTTGGCGGCAAGCCCCCTGGACGTTGACCAAAGTTGGCGTCCACATCCATGGACGTCTGCATGCGGTTGGCGGCCTGATCCCCGAACGTCAATCTCGTTTACCTGGTCTGCGCAACTACCCCGAGAATATAGCCCACTAGCGCCTTTCTCTCACCCATGCACCGCATGGGACCGTTCCCAACGGGCATTTGGGCCACCTTGGCACCCCCTTGACCCAGTAAAAATCCTATGTGGCCTCTCCCCATTGGTTGGAGCTTAAACACCAAGATTGCCATGTGTGCAAGTGTGTTTCTTCACACTTGAGCATCCAAGGCTCTCAACCCCGAGCTCATTGTCTATATAATAGTCCCTTGGCTCCTCTAAGCAAGGGGGGAGAGGCTGGACGTCCATATGCTGAAGCTTTGAGAGAAGAGAGAGAAAGTGCACCCAACCTTCTACTACTGTGACGACCCTCATTATACTGGTACGGTTATACCAACCCACGTCGGTATACCAAGCGTCATCACAGTGGGACATTTACCCAACGATACATTCAGCTGAGATACACATGAATATAAGAACAGAGTAGCGGAAGTAAAAAGAACTAATGTCTTCATTCATTCATCATCCACATTTAACATACATGAATTGCAAACACATAAGAACTTAGAAGTTCACATGATTTAAATTGCTGAAAATTAAATACATAGATGTCCACACTTATACAATTCTCTCATGATAGTTCTAGTACAATGTCACTTTTACATACTATGAAAACACAAAAGGGTACAACTGTTCCAACAATCTAATCTCCGCACTCAGAGTCCGTCTCCACCGTCTCCTCCAACGGTGCCACGTCACCAACTACACATGTACGCCGAAGCAAGTAGTGAGTCTAAAAGACTCAGCAAGTAACACTACTCATACCATACACGTACATGTCACAGTGGGCTCTACACACACAATTGCAAAAGACTCAACATGTAGCATGCTTAAACCTTGAAATGAACAATCTATCATGATAGTTCTATCAGTAAACACATGATACATGCTTTCAGATTTCCTTAACGAATGAATTTCCTAACACATGCTCTCTAATCATTCCTACTCATGAAATTCTACTTTGCATTTTAACCAAAACATGAAAGCCATTAACATGAATTCCACACGTACATGAGAGGGAACACAACTAGCATGGAATCTACATGTTCTTATACATATACATAACCATTTTCACATGCTTAAGCTTGCTGGTTTTCACATGCTTTAGTAACCATAACCTACACATGAGAGCTACAATGTTATTAAGACACAACATGGAACAACCGAACATGGAATTGTGTACACATACTCATTTATTTGTCCCTAGCATGGGTTCTAGACACTTGTACATGTAAACATGATCATAACATAAGGAAGCTACTGATTTAGCATGGTTTCAGATTTGTCACAACATGGATTTACAATATCATATCTTCACATTTTTGGTTTCACATTTTTTACACAAATTTCCAGTTCACTTAAATTGCGCTTTACACATACACATTACACATTGTTCACTTACACATTAACACATGAACACATACACATTTACACATTCACAATTTAGGTGCCGTGACACATAGTCCAAACCACCAAAGAAGGACATAACACATCACATCACATAGACGCCATCTAGGCAATACAATGGCGACTCTTGGACTGCGCAGACGGGAGAACAAGTCTCCACCCTAACCAGTGGTACTTGTCCACCTCCAGGATTTCCCCCTAATGCCCTTAGGGTCACTTACACATTGAACTTTCTCAGGGGGACTTTTCCTGATACGGTTCCACTGCCCTCTACGGAAGCAGTGTCACATTTGGCACAGTTACACATTTACACATTTTTACCGATTTTACACACATGGTTTGACACATGTCACTCTCACTTCATTCACTTTCTCACTCACATGCACATGCCTCTATTTTCCTAACATGACACTACAGATTTCAGACATAACAAGCAGGTAATTCCATTAATCAAGTTGGATTTAACAAGAATCAACTCATTTTACAATGACATGCATCAATTTCACATTTTCCATGGAAAATTCCATAAGGCATCGTGCTCTGGTCCAAATGACCTGAAATTTTAATCACAAACTAATTCGGGTTTAGGACCCTTCATGCAATTTTTCAAAATTTTCTAAGTTAAAATGAATTTACAGAAAATCAAACATCTTTTTTCATGCCATTCATAATTCAAGTCGATATGGAATTATACACGTCACAATTTTAGCAAGCTACTGTCTGAACCCTACATGTATAGAGCTACAGAATTTATTCCTCATTTATGGGGCGATGCCTGGTTTACCAAGGATTTATCATAACTTATGCACAATATTTCCCCAAACAACACTTTCAATAATTTACACAAGCATGGCAAAATCTCAAATTTCAGAATAGGGCTGATCCATACATGCATGATCCTCACAAGCTTGGGCATACAGGCTAGTCCTAAATCATGCAATAGTAGATTGACAAGATTAACAACTAATCATGCTTGTAATTTCATGGAATAAAATAACTTCTATCATTCACCACCATGCACACTCATCCATCCACACACCACATTTACTAGTATACATAGTGTATAGGGCTACCATATATCCTCATCACGGAAAACCCATCGAAATTAATCATATAAGAAGAGAGAACAGGTTTCTGTTCTGTCCCGAAGAAACTCAACGTCAAGCTCTGGCCGTCAAGGGAGTTAACGGCATGATCGCTTGTCGCAACCATGATCTTAACGGCAAGGGACGTTGCCGTTAAGTTCAGGTCTGTGCAAAACACAGACCGAGCTCTCAAGATAGGGTGAATTTGGGGGTCTAGGACTCGAGAGAAAATGCATAAAAATGGTAGAATCAACCTAGACACATACGGGGACGTTATGGTTAGGTTACTTGCCTTTAGAAAAATACACCAATAGATCTAGGGCTTGGAGAAGCTCTCCTTGGGCAGTCTCAAAAAGTTGCAAAATGGCCTCCAAGATCACCTCCCTCCGGGTTCTTGGATGAAGATGGCTCCAAGTACGGCAGGGGAAGTCTCCTCCTTCACTCCAGCTAGCTTCTTGTCGTGGAAGATGGCCGGATCCAGCTTCAGAGGGTCAGATTTTTGGGCAAAGTGGGGGTTTTTCTCAGCTTTCCTCTAGGGTTTTCTCTCCTCTCTTTTTTCCTCTTGCAAAGGCCAAGAGAAGAGCTAGGGTTGCACAAAGGGGCTCTTTTGAAGAGGAGAGGCTCTTCTCCCACGCATGGGGTGACAAGATGTGTTTCAGACCGTTGGGGGACATCTCCCCAATGGGTGAATTGCCTTGCTTCCGGAATTTCTGGCTCTGCAACGCATGCAGGTCAGAGAAATTGGCGTCCACATCGTTAGACGCTGGGATTAGTGTTGGCATCCATGGGTGGACGCTGACACCTCATCGACGTCCTGATATTGACGCCAATATGGCCTTCGGGCAGAAGTCTAAAACATGCAGAAACCATGCACCTTTTATACCTATATACATGCTATATGTATACTTTATCATGTACACACTACATCAAGCATTACATACATTATTTATACGTAAGCTATACACATACACACATAAGTATACCAATAATACATACGTAGATACATACATACGTACATACACGACACGAATCATTTACATGCAACACAATAATACAACAAAATTCGAGGGTCTACACCCTCTCCCCTTAAAATAAACTTCGTCTCGAAGTTAGAAGAGAACATACTCAAACAAAAGGGGATACTTCTTTTCATCGCATCCTCAAGCTCCCAAGTAGCCTCCTCTCGTGAGAAGTTCCGCCATAGGACCTTCACCGACGCAATACTCTTGTTCCGGAGATGCTGAACTTCCGGTCAAGAATAGCTACTGGTTGCTCGATATACGAAAGATCTGGCTGGATCTCCATGGCTCATGACTAATCACATGAGACGGATCTTGGACATACTGATTCCTGAGCATAGATACGTGGAATACAGGGTGAACGCTAGCCAAAGCTGGGGGTAATGCTAGCTCATATGCCACGCTGCCCAACGTCTGAGAATCTCATATGGGCCAATGAACCTGGGCTCAACTTACTATGCCTGCCAAATCTGACAACACCTCGAGTAGGCGATATTTCAAGAAGACATGATCGCCAACCTCGAACTCCAAATCCTTTCTCCTGTTGTCGACATAGCTCTTTGCCTATCATGTGCCGCAACAAGCCTCTTCCTGATAAGCTGGATCTTATCCGAAGTTTCCTGAACTAACTCTGGTCCGATCAACTGCCTATCGCCAGTCTCCTCCCAACACAACGGAGATCTGCAGGGCCTACCATACAACGCCTCGACTGGAGCCATACCAATACTCGCATGAAAGCTGTTGTTGTATGCGAACTCCACAAGAGGTAAATGACGCTCCCAATCATCCTTCCAATCCAGAACACACGCTCTCAACATATCCTCGAGCGTCTGGATAGTCCTCTCGGACTGTCCATCGGTCTGGGGATGAAACGCCGAACTGAGCTTCAGCTCCGAACCTAAAGCATCCTGAAGACCCTTCCACAACTCGAAGTGAATCTTGGATCTCGATCCGAAATGATCGACTTCGGCACACCATGCAATCTAATGACACTACTAAATACAATCTAGCTAAACTCTCTACTGACTGCTTCTTCTTCATAGGCAAGAAATGAGCAGTCTCGGAATCTATCTACAACTACCCAAATCGAGTCATTGCCCCTTCTAGACGACGCCGAACTGAGCTTCAGCTCCGAACCTAAGCATCTGAAGACCCTTCCACAACTCGAAGTGAATCTCGATCTCGATCCGAAATGATCGACTTCGGCACACCATGCAATCTAATGACACTACTAACATACAATCTAGCTAAACTCTCTACTGACTGCTTCTTCTTCATAGGCAAGAAATGAGCAGTCTTCGAGAATCTATCTACAACTACCCAAATCGAGTCATTGCCCCTTCTAGATCGAGGCAAACCCGAAACGAAGTCCATAGTGACAGCTTCCCACTTCCACACTGGGATATCCATCCTCTGCATAAGGCCAGATGGTCGCTGTCGCTCGGCCTTCACTTGCTGACACACTAGACATCTAGACACAAAATCCGCAACATCCTTCTTCATGCCGGACCACCAAAATGATCTCTTCAGGTCTTGATACATCTTAGTGTTACCCGGATGAATAGAGAATCGCGACCTATGAGCCTCTGCTAACACATGCTCACGGACGTCTACTAAATCAGGGACACAAACACGGTGCTGAAATCTAATCACACCGTCCTCATCACGAGCAATGCCGCCTTACCCACTAATTCTAACAATCTAGGGTCGGCTTCCTGTTGCTCGATCACCTCATCCAAAACCGAGGATCTAAGGGATAGCTGAGCTACAAAAGCCTGACACAGTGATGGCTCTAACTCGGTCATAGAGTACGCCGCATCCTCCAACATCTTCCAATCCTGCTGGAGCGAAGACCTCTTTCTACTAAGCGCATCCGCTACGACATTCGCCTTCCAGGGTGATACTGAAGGTCGAAGTCATAGTCCTTCAAGAACTCAATCCATCTTTCTGCCTCAGGTTTAATTCCTTTTGGGAGAAAAGATACTTCAGGCTCTTGTGGTCGGTAAACACCTCAAATCTGACACCATAAGATAGTGCCTCCAGATCTTTAGTGCATGAACCAATGCTGCGAGCTCTAAGTCATGAGTCGGATAGTTCTTCTCATGCTCCTTAATTGACGAGAAGCATAAGCCACTACCCTTTCTTGCTGCATGAGCACACAGCCCAAACCAATCTGAGACGCATCCGTATAAATGGCAAAGCCCTCTAGACCACTAGGCAATACCAATACCGGAGCAGAAGTAAGCTTAGCCTTCAATAGCTGGAAGCTACGCTCACATGCCTCAGATCATACGAACTTCTCACCTTCCTGGTCAGCTTTGTCAAGGGGGCGGCGATGGATGAGAAACCCTCAATGAATCACGATAGTAACCAGCTAACCCAATAAAACTACGAATCTCCGAAGGGGTCTTGGAACCTCCAATCCATAACTGCCTGGACCTTCGCTGGATCAACTGCAACACCAGCGTCGGAGATAACATGCCCGAGGAAATGAACCTCGCGCAACCAAAAATCGCACTTGCTGAATTTAGCATACAGCTTGTGCTCACGAAGAACCTCTAACACTAACCTCAGATGCTGACGGTGCGTGGTCTCATCCGGAGAGTAGACCAACACATCGTCAATAAACACTACAACAAAGCTATCTAAATAAGGCCTAAACACCCGGTTCATGAGATCCATGAACGCTGCAGGGGCATTGGTCAATCCGAAAGGAAGGACCAAGAACTCATAATGTCCATAACGGGTTCTAAACGCCGTCTTGGACACATCCTCACTCCGAATCCTCAACTGATGATAACCAGATCGCAAGTCAATCTTAGAAAAGACTGATGCCTCTCGCAACTGGTCAAACAAGTCATCAATACGAGGTAAGGGGTACCTATTCTTCACAGTCACTTGGTTCAACTTCCTATAGTCAATACACAACCTAAGTGACCTGTCTTTCTTCTTGACGAACAATACAGGTGCGCCCCAAGGGGAAACACTAGGGCGAATAAATCCCTTATCAAGCAACTCCTGCAACTGCCTTCTCAACTCGGCTAACTCCGCAGGTGCCATCCAGTATGGAGCCTTCGAGATAGGAGAGGTGCCAGGAAGCAACTCTATGGTAAACTCTATCTCTCTATCCGGTGGCAATCTAGACAAATCATCAGGAAAGACGTCTGGAAAATCCTGCACTACCTCAATCTCTGCAAGAGTAAGTGACTCATCAGCCTCTGGCACTAACACCACGCTGGCAAGAAAAGCGTCACAACCCTTGTTTACCATGCGCATCGCCTTCATGGCAGAGATGACCATCTTTCCCGCCCAGTTCCTTGGCAAGGGGTGAGAGAACTCATCCTCACCAGGAATGCGGAAAACAATCCTCTTCCGACGACAATCCACTAACGCATAGTGCTCCTCTAGCCAATCCAGACCAAGAATAGCATCATAGTCCTTCATCTTTAGCAAGAAGAAACACCCATCTAGGACTATCCTCAATGCACACAGGTAACGACGGAATGCACTTCCTAGTCGATACCGTACCTGCAGGGGTGTGCACAGACAAAGGGACTTCTAAATCTCCAGACTCTACGCCTGACTCTAGGGCTAATTGCCTAGCGAACCGCTCAGAAATGAACGAGTGAGTAGCACCCGTATCAAACAAAACCCGAGCGTGCACACCTAAAAGTAAAACCGTACCTTCGGTGACATGCTCCGCCTGCTCGGCGTCCTCACGAGCTAAAGCAAACACTCGAGCTGGGGCTCGAGGCCTTCCTGGTCTTCCTGTAGCTGGCGCGGCTGCCGCTACTGCTGGGGCTGGCGCTCCACGCTGAGCTCCCTGCTGAAGTCTTGGGCAATCTTTGATCTTGTGGTCGCTGCTCCCGCACTTCAAGCATCTACCCGCTACCAACCAACAGTCGGAACCACCATGTGTCTTCCCGCAATGGGGACACTCTTTCTTCACACCAGGGGAACGTACAAAAGGTACCTGAGAGCTGCTGACTGTCACAGATCGCTGCGGTGTCTGGTACACCGTTTTTTTTGTCTTGCCGCTGGAATGTCGCTGCTGGCCTCTTCTACGAAGCCTTCTTTTCCTCCAGATATTGCTCCATCTCTCCCTCCTGCCTGCAGGCAGCGCTGAGGGCCTCGTCCAACGTGCGGTGGTCAAACGCCACGAGTCTCGTCCGCAGTGATGCTTGAGTCCCATCACGAATTTCTTCGTCTTCCTGCGCTCATCCTCTACGATATGCGGTGCATACTTAGAAAGTTCAGAAAACATTGCCTCGTATTCCAGCACAGTCATGGAGCCTTGCGTCAGGGAGAGAAATTCCTGCTCCATCTTGTCCTGGATATGCTCTGGGACGAACTTGGCTCGAAAGAGCCTCACGAACGCGTCCCACGCCACGTCTATCTGCTCCGTCCTCAAAACGTGTACGTAGTAGGGAGGACCACCATACATCCGCTCTCTCCTGCAATACACCTTCATAAGCACCAACTAACAAATTCTAACTTAAGCAGAACATACAAACATACAAAATTAAAAGCCTACCTGTAGCATGTAGGTGGCTAATGTCACCTTATCCTCATCAGGGCACCTGATGGCTCGGAAGATTTTCTCTGTCTCCCTTAACCAACTTTCTGCCATTAATGGATCACTCTCCCCCTTAAAAGAGGGTGGGGTCATCCTCTTGAATCGCTCCATGATGGAAGGTCCACATGGTCCTGAGCTGGTGCCTGAGCCTGCTACATTAAACAATAGGCAATACACAATAAACACAATATCATGCAATTTAAATAGCAAACTACTAGTTGTTTCATTATTCTACCTGGGCCTCCAACTGTGCCTGGAGTGCTGCCTGGGTATGAGCCTGCGTGCATGGCTTGCACCAGACCTTGCATACTCCATAATCCACAGGCGGCGGTGGGGGAAGTACAGGACCTGGCGGTGCCGGGGCCTGCTGCTCCGCCCGCTCGTCACGTCGCGGCTCGTCCTCACGGGCCGGCGCTCCGCCACGCCTACCTCTCGAAGCCATGGCTGTAACAAATTTCAGCCACCATTAGAGTTAGGTTACTAAGTTTTCTAACCATTTCTTATCTATCTTTCACTTCTTATTAGTGTTTCTACACATGTGGACGTACTTAGCATGCAATGAAGATGATGACTTAGGTATATTCATGTGCAATCTCAACCGGTTGCTCTGATACCAATCTCTGTGACGGCCCTCATTATACCGGTACGGTTATACCAACCCACGTCGGTATAGCAAGCGTCATCACAGTGGGACATTTACCCAATGATACATTCAGCTGAGATACACGTGAATATAAGAACAGAGTAGCATAAGTAAAAAGAACTACTGTCTTCATTCATTCATCATCCACATTTAACATACATGAATTTGCAATAACATTAAAGAACTTAGAAGTTCACATGATTTAAATTGCTGAAAATTAAATACATAGATGTCCACACTTATACAATTTTCTCATGATAGTTCTAGTATAATGTCACTTTTACATACTATGAAAACACAAAAGGGTACAATTGTTCCAACAGTCTAATCTCCGCGCTCGGAGTCCGTCTCCACCGTCTCCTCCAACGGTGCCACGTCACCAACTACACTGTACGCCGAAGCAAGTAGTGAGTCTAAAAGACTCAGCAAGTAACACTACTCATACCATACACGTACATGTCACAGTGGGCTCTACACACACAATTGCAAAAGACTCAACATGTAGCATGCTTAAACCTTGAAATGAACAATCTATCATGATAGTTCTATCAGTAAACACATGATACATGCTTTCAGATTTCCTTAACGAAATGAATTTCCTAACACATGCTCTTAATCATTCCTACTCATGAAATTCTACTTTGCATTTTAACCAAAACATGAAAGCCATTAACATGAATTCCACGCGTACATGAGAGGGAACACAACTAGCATGAATCTACATTCTTTATACATATACATAACCATTTTCACATGCTTAAGCTTGCTGGTTTTCACATGCTTTAGTAACCATAACCTACACATGAGAGCTACAATGTTATTTAAGACACAACATGTGAACAACCGAACATGGAATGTGTACACATACTCATTTATTTGTCCCTAGCATGGGTTCTAGACACTTGTACATGTAAACATGATCATAACATAAGGAAGCTACTGATTTAGCATGGTTTCAGATTTGTCACAACATGGATTTACAATATCATATCTTCACATTTTTGGTTTCACATTTTCTTTACACAAATTTCCAGTTCACTTAATTGCGCTTTACACATACACATTACACATTGTTCACTTACACATTAACACATGAACACATACACATTTACACATTCACAATTTAGGTGCCGTGACACATAGTCCAAACCACCAAAGAAGGACATAACACATCACATCACATAGACGCCATCTAGGCAATACAATGGCGACTCTTGGACTGCGCAGACGGGGAGAACAAGTCTCCACCCTAACCAGTGGTACTTGTCCACCTCCAGATTTCCCCTAATGCCCTTAGGGTCACTTACACATTGAACTTTCTCAGGGGGACTTTTCCCTGATACGGTTCCACTGCCCTCTATGGAAGCAGTGTCACATTTGGCACAGTTACACATTTACACATTTTTACCGATTTTACACATGGTTTGACACATGTCACTCTCACTTCATTCACTTTCTCACTCACATGCACATGCCTCTGTTTTCCTAACATGACACTACAGATTTCAGACATTAACAAGCAGGTAATCCATTAATCAAGTTGGATTAAACAAGAATCAACTCATTTTACAACGACATGCATCAATTTCACATTTTCCATGGAAAATTCCATAAGGCATCATGCTCTGGTCCAAATGACCTGAAATTTTAATCACAAACTAATTTCGGGTTTAGGACCCTTCATGCAATTTTTCAGATTTTTCTAAGTTAAAATGAATTTACAGAAAATCAAACATCCATTTTTCATGCCATTCGTAATTCAAGTCGATATGGAATTATACACAAGTCACAATTTTAGCAAGCTACTGTCTGAACCTACGTGTACAGAGCTATAGAATTATTCCTCAATTATGGGGCGATGCTGGTTTACCAAGGATTTATCATAACTTATGCACAATTCCTATTTCCCAAAAAACACTTTCAATAATTTACACAAGCATGGCAAAATCTCAAATTTCAGAATAGGGCTGATCCATACATGCATGATCCTCACAAACTTGGGCATACATGCTAGTCCTAAATCATGCAACATAGATTGACAAGATTAACAACTAATCATGCTTGTAATTTCATGGAAAAAATAACTTCTATCATTCACCACCATGCACACTCATCTATCCACCACCACATTACTAGTATACATAGTGTATAGGGCAACCATATATCCTCATCACGGAAAAACCCATCGAAATTAATCATATAAGAAGAGAGAATAGGTTTTGTTCTGTCCCGAAGAACTCAACGTTAAGCTCTGGCCGTCAAAGGGAGTTAACGGCATGATCGCTTGTCGCCAACCATGATCTTAACGGCAAGGGACGTTGCCGTTAAGTTCAGGTCAGTGCAAAACACAGACCCGAGCTCTCAAGATAGGGTGAATTTGGGGGTCTAGGACTGAGGAGAAATGCATAAAAATGGTAGAATCAACCTAGACACATACGTGGACGTTATGGTTAGGTTACTTGCCTTTAGAAAAATACACCAATGGATCTAGGGCTTGGAGAAGCTCTCCTGGGCAGTCCCAAGAAGTTGCAAAATGGCCTCCAAGATCACCTCCCTCCGGGTTCTTGGATGAAGATGGCTCCAAAGTACGGCCGGGGAAGTCTCCTCCTTCACTCCAGCTAGCTTCTGTTGTGGAAGATGGCCGGATCCAGCTTCAGAGGGTCAGATTTTTGGGTGCAAAGTGGGGGTTTTTCTCAGCTTTCCTTAGGGTTTTCTTCTCCTCTCTTTTCTCTCTTGCAAAGGCCAAGAGAAGAGCTAGGGTTGCACAAAGGGGGCTCTTTTGAAGAGGAGAGGCTCTTCTCCCACGCATGGGGTGACAAGATGTGTTTCAGACCGTTGGGGGACATCTCCCCAATGGGTGAATTGCCTTGCTTCCGGAATTTCTGGCTCTGCAACGCATGCATGGCAGAGAAATTGGCGTCCACATCGTTAGACGCTGGGATAGTGTTGGCGTCCATGGGGACGCTGACCTCATCGACGTCCTGATATTGACGCCAATATGGCCTTCGGGCAGAAGTCTAAAACATGCAGAAACCATGCACCTTTTACCATATATACATGCTATGTATACGTTATCAATTACCACTACCTCAAGCATTACATACATTATTATACGTAAGCTATACACATACACACATAAGTATACCAATAATACATACGTAGATACATACATACGTACATACACGACACGAATCATTTACATGCAACACAATAATACAACAAAATTCGAGGGTCTTACAACTACTATCCTCTTCTCCTCTCACAAGTTGGAACGTCAGGAGGGCTGCTTGGAGCTGGAGGGCCCCCATAAGGAGCTACATTGCCTGCAACCGAGGATTTCTCCTTCCTTCCCTCTCTCTTTCCTTCTACTCTTTAGCATTCTTGCATATCACATACACCTTTCACTCACTCTAGGCACGTAGGCCACCTTCCTACATACCTAGAAAGAGGTTTCCCAACCAAAAACGGAAAAAAGAAGGGTGGTCATAACACTTGGCCACCCTCTTCTCAAGTCCGCAACCGGTACGGGACTCTCCTTTTGGGCTTGTATTGTTTCGTTTTGAGCATTTGCTATACTTCTTAGAGTCTTATAGAGTGTCTTTTGTGGCAGGAACGATCTGTAGAAGACCGCGGAGCTTCCCTTTGGCCGGCTGAGGGAGAATAAGTTGAGGTCCCACCATCACCCGCAACGCGAGGCTATTGCACCGACGTGATCACAGCAACCCCTTGGGCACAGGTAAGGCCCTGGCGATCGCAAACATCTCCCATACTTCACGGTTCCTTTTGTTTCTCCTCAGTCAACTCAGTCAAACGGGGAGTCAACGAGGTCAACTGGCATGTCCTTCATCGCCAACGAGGGAGCGGCAAGTCCGTGAACCACCGCCGAGGAGGGCCACACACATCGGCCACG
>CM024761.1:111980305-112075290 GCA_014218235.1 Colocasia esculenta | reverse complement strand
ATTTCCTGCATGGGAGTGGGGTTTTTGTAAGAACGCTGTTCGGGGCGTTTTCAGCCCAGGAAGGAGCAGAAATAATCATTGCTTACCTCTCTGTTGGCCAGATGCTCAAGTGACCCGGAACTTCACTTAGAACTCCAGGGTTCACGCCTGTGGATCGTCCGGTCGATGAGGAGGCCATTTTGCTGTGCTTCTTTGACTCTCAGCTCTCTGGTTCGCAGCAGGAGCAGGGAGAGACGGAGGTAGGAGATGAGAGAGTCCTTATGGACTCCCATCACCTAATTTTTCGGTCTGATCCGCTGTCAGGTAGGCGTCCAGATCGGTGGACGTCAGTGTTGTGTTGGCGGCCACATATGTGGACGTTAACATGATTACTGGCGGCCAGAGATGTGGACGTTTACTAATCGGAAAATTTTTAAATTCTTATTCTTTATATGGCCATTATCCCATCTTGTGCTTCGAGTTGTTTTGCAGATATCTTAAGCACAAGCTGCGCTTCAATTTTGGAACGCTCATGCGACCTTGAGTGTTACAGGTATGTCTAACATAGGACCCCACTAAGGCGAATAACTTGGCGACCGTGAACCCTGAGTTCCCCTTCACCAAAAACCATGATGGGTTTGCGATCTCTCAGTTATTCGTATGGCCTTTAGAATTTTCCTCTGTGCTAACTTGCATTTTAGATAGGCAACCCACACCAGCATGCATCTTCACTGCTAACATTCTCTTACTAACCTAAAAAAAAATGGTGATTTTCCTCGATCATATGATTGCTCCATGGCTCCCCCAGCTCAGGTAGCCTACCGGGTCCGCCCTTCATGACTATCCAAGTTGATATCGGGTATTTGTTGTCCCCCCTTCTCCACTTGCCCCACCCACCGTGTCTTTCACAAATAGTCAAGCAATCCTATTGATTCATTTGAGCCTTCCCCAGTCGCGAGCTTAATTCCGGACTTCAGGCTTTCCAAGCATGTGATTCCAGTTAGAATCTTTTGATAATCCTTTGAGAGATCAACCAACTCCTTGTCTCCATGACCTCCTAAATTCGGGACCGACGTCCTAATTAGGCCAGCGAGCCCTGAGCTCCGGTTATGAGACCCTCCTGATTCAACCGTCATATTACAACTCCTTGACTCAGACACATCAGAAACTAGTCAAAGTCTGACACGGCCATGCCAGGGACCCTGCCATTGGGTCGCAGTTGTAGTTACACGGTAGATCACCCTTTTCTTACCCCTATTTTGTCTCTCAGACGATACGTCATCTGTTTCTAGCCTGACTCTTTCGTTTGGTTCGCTAGAATTCCTATCCTCGAGAGGCCCTTCCATTAAATCTCCGCGTCCTTTGTTACCGAGACACCACCTTTCAGTCCGCTCTGCTCCCTTGCAAGACCGGATGTCTCGAGGGGCATTTGTAGACGCGCGATTTGGCCCATCTCCCGCAAGGCTCTTTTGGCCCATTAAGCCTCGTTTGACCATTTGTTGACCAGCCTCGAATACCATGTAGACGGCAGCATCGATGGCCGCCGACTACTGGTTGGCGGCAAGCCCCCTGGACGTTGACCAAAGTTGGCGTCCACATCCATGGACGTCTGCATGCGGTTGGCGGCCTGATCCCCCAGACTCAATCTCGTTTACCTGGTCTGCGCAACTACCCCCGAGAATATAGCCCACTAGCGCCTTCTCTCTCGCCCATGCACCGCATGGACCGTTCCCAACGGCATTTGGGCCACTTGGCACCCCCTTACCCAGTAAAAATCCTATGTGGCCTCTCCCCATTGGTTGGAGCTTAAACACCAAGATTGCCATGTGTGCAAGTGTGTTTCTTCACACTTGAGCATCCAAGGTCTCAACCCCGAGCTCACTGTCTATATAACAGTCCCTTGGCCCCTCTAAGCAAGGGGGGAGAGGCTGGACGTCCATATGCTGAAGCTTTGAGAGAAGAGAGAGAAGTGCACCCAACCTTCTATTACTCATCCTCTTCTTCCTCTCACAAGTTTGGAACTCCAGGAGGCTGCTTTGGAGCTGGAGGAGCCCCCATAAGGAGCTACATCGCCTGCAACCGAGGATCTTCCTTCCTTCCCTCTCTCTTTCCTTCTACTCTTTAGCATTCTTGCATATCACACACACCTTCTCACTCACTCTAGGCACGTAGGCCACCTTCCTACATACCTAGAAGGGGTTTCCCACCAAAACCGGAGGAGGAAGGGTGGTCATAACACTTGCCACCCCTCTTCTCAAGTCCGCACCGGTACGAGGACTCTCCTTTTGGGCCTGTATTGTTTCGTTTTGAGCATTTGCTATACTTCTTAGAGTCTTATAGAGTGTCTTTTGTGGCAGGAACGATCTGTAGAAGACCTCGGAGCTCCCTCCTTTGGCCGGCTGAGGGAGAAGAGTTGAGGTCCCCCATCACCCGCAACGCGAGGCTATTGCACCGACGTGATCACAGCAACCCCTTGGGCACAGGTAAGCCTTGGCGATCGCAAACATCTCCCATACTTCACCGTTCCTTTTGTTTCTCCTCAGTCAACTCAGTCAAACGGGAGTCAACGGGTCAACTGGCATGTCCTTCATCGCCAACGAGGGAGCGGCACGTCCGTAAACCCACCGCCGAGGAGGGCCACACACATCGGCCACGACAACGAGGCTAAACGGACGTCCACAACGACCAGCTAGGAGTTGCTGTGGACCCAACTCTTGTTGCTCCCAAACTCCTTTGCCATTCTAAGCCCTGAGATAACAACCTCATACTCGGCTACGTTATTGGAAGTGGAGAAGCCGAACCCGATTGCGTACCTTAAGACGAGGCCATCGGGGGTGTAGGACTCCGATCCCGCGCGCTGCCTTGAGAGTTGGATGCCCATCCACGTAAACTTTCCAATGATTGACGACCTCCTCTGGTTCAGATGACCTCGCCGATCCTTCAGAATGAAGTTGGCGAGGGCTTGGGCTTTGATGGCGACCCGAGGCCTATATGATATGTCTCGAACTCGCCGAGCTCGATAGCCCACTTGCCATCCTCTCCGAGGCCTCGGGTCGACAGAACACTTGCTTGATGGGGGCGTCGGTGAGGACCACAATCTTATGGCTTGGAAGTACGGTCGGAGTCATCGGGCCGCCATCACCAGCGCGTATCCTACCTTCTCGAGGTCGGAGTAGCATTGTTTGGCTTCTCGCAAGGCCTTGCTCGTATAATACACGGGAAGATGCTTCCACTCCTCTTCTCATATGAGCATCGAGCTGATCGAGTGAGCCATTGTCGAAATGTATAGGAACGACTCTTCTCCTGCAACAGGTTTACTCAAAGTGGGGACGCTTGAGCTTGTCGAATGCCTTTTGGTTGTAGTCGTTCCACTCGAACCGTCCTTTTCTCAACATGTCGAAGAACGGCTTGCACCTCTCGGTCGACTTGGACATGAACCTTCTTAGGGCGGTTATTCGGCCGTTAAGCCTCTGTACCTCCTTGACGGTCCTCGGAGTCGTCATGTCGATGATGGCCTGCACCTTGTCGGGGTTGACGTCGATACCTCGGCTCGAATAGGTAACCGAGGAACTTTCCTGTGTCTTCATTCCGTACTACCGCAGCACCTCGAAGGCCTCGACTAGATCCCGAACATGGTCCTCGGCTTGCCGGCTCTTCACCAACATGTCATCGATGTATATCTCCATCGTCTTCCCGATCTACCGCTCGAACATCATGTTGGTGATCCTCTGGTATGTTGCACCTGCATTCTTCAGTCCGAAAGGCATTCGGGTGAAGCAGTACAGACCTTTTTTGTAGTGAAGGCAGTTTTCTCCTCATCTTCAAGGGCCATCCTGATCTGATGGTACCCAGAGTAGGTCTCGAGGAAGCTCAAGAGCTCGTTCCTTGCTGTAGAGTCGACGAGCTGGTCGATCCGAGGAAGTGGAAAACTGTCCTTCGGGCATGCCTTGTTCAGGTCGGTGAAGTCCACACACATGGGCCACTTCCCGTTAGCTTTCTTCACGAGGACGACGTTCGCCACCCACTCGGGGTAGCAGGCGTTGCGAACAGTCCCTGCACATAGGTACTTGGCTAGGTTATCGTCCACCGCTTCCTGCCGATCGGCCGACAGCGGTCGCTTCTTCTGGCACACGGGTCGGACATTGGGGTCGACGTTCAGGTGATGCTGGATGACCTCCGGGTCGATCCCCGGGAGATCATCCTCCGACCAGGCAAAGATGTTGCCGCTTTCTTTAAGGAAATCTACCACTTGCTCTTCCAACCCCTGAAGTTCGGCGTCGACAATCACCGTCCTGTCTCCCGAGATCCTTACTTCTTTCGTCTGCTCGGCGGGATCATGCCTTTTTGCATCCTCCTCATGAATAGGGTCATACTCAGAAACGATCAGTTCCTTTGCTTTAATTGAATTTACATAGCATAGACGGGCCTCGGTCTAGTTCCCTATGACCTCGCCTATCCCATTCGGCGTAGGGAACTTCAGCTTTTGATGATAGGTGGAGGGGACTCCTCCCAACTTCCCTGAGAGACCCCGACCAAAAATCGCATTATAGGCTGACTTCACTTTCACCACAAAGAAGTCGACCTCAAATGTTACATGACGTGGTCGGGTGCCGAGCGTCACCTTCAATTTGATCGACCCCCGCGCGCTTACTGGGGCCCCCTAAACCCAAGAGGGGGGTTGCGCTGGCTTGCGCTCAGAGCTCAAGTTGATCATCTTTACAAACCAGTCATAAAAGGACATCTAGGGCGGCTCCATTATCAACTAATATGCGGTGTACATTGTACCATCGATGCCGCGTGGACAACCAACGCGTCATCGTGGGGGAGACTGAGCTTGACTACGGATTTGTTTTGATAACTCTTAATGCATGTCTATTGTTTGAAACGATCAGACATTAGATTTTTAGACTGTTTGGTAAAGTCTCTTAATAAATATCTGAAAAAAATATCTTATGTCTTAAATTACCTCGTAAAAAAGTGAGATTTGACACTTTTATTGTTCAGATCGAGACCTCCCATCGCTGATCCCTTCTCTGCCTCCCCATCCTCTGCGGCTCCCCCCCGCTGAGATCCTCATTGGGTCACCGAGCTCCTCCGTCGAGATCCTCGCCGGGGCACTGAGCTCCTCCGCCGAGATCCTCGCCACCGAGCTCCTCCGCCGAGATCCCTTCCCTTCTTCTTCTTCGCTTTCAGCGCCAACTCTTGCCCCATTGTCCATCGTTGCTACCTCTACTGCTCCATCGTCCGCTACCGAAGCCTGCACCGTAACAAACAATCCACTGCAGTCGAGCACGGTGCACTAGCGAGTCCCCCACAGTGCAGCGTTATTTTTTTGCCATCGATGGTGAGCTCTGCAATTAACACAGGCAAGACTAAACACGCGCTCCCAGCCCTCTGTTCCAGCTCCATCGATCGCCCTATACTACACACGCTGCAATCATGGCGCCAGTGGCCTTTGCATGCCAAAAGAGAAGCACATATGATTTAGAACATGGGCATCTGTGGCATGTATATCCATAAAGTGATTACGATCTAGAGAAAGAAAAATTTCGGAAACCTACTGACAGAATGATAAAAATACAAGCTGTATTAAAGAGAATAATGATGCCCCCATGACTACAGAAATGGCTCTAGAAAAGGAATATGAACAGATCATTATGCAGGAAAGGGAATTCTAGCAGCAAAGAGCCAAACAACATTGGTTGATTGATGGAGATCGCAACACCAATTTTTTCCACTCCAGTGTGCTTATTAGAAGATCATCCAATAGGATTAGTTGGATCAAACTCCATAAAGGAGATTTGATCGGGGACAAGACTAGGATCATAGCTGTTTTCATCTCCCATTTCTCTTCCATCTATCAAGCCTCTGTCGCCACTGGGCAGTGAGGAGAAGCTGCCGCCACCAGGCAGGGAGGGTTCAGAGAGAAGAGTGAGGGCGGTGAGGGAGGGGTAAGGGACGAGGAGAGAGAGAACCGAAGGGGGTAACCAGGAGGAGGTGGATGAGGTGCCAGGGAGGCGGAGGGAGAGGGAGAAGAGGGAGCTCTGGAGGACCGCTTACCCATGCCTGGAGACGAGGGAGGCGGTTGGGTACGCGGAGAGCAGGAGGCGCTGCCGAGCTCGGTACACAGAGGGCAGTAGCTCATCGCAGAGCACCGTGTCCATGGGAGCTGCCGAGCTCCCCGGAGAAAACCACAAATTTTGGGATATTTTAAGTATGCAGGGGTGTTTATGTAATATATAAAAATTAAGGATTTAATATGTAATTATAAGATATTTGAGAGATGTATATATAAATTATGAGAAATAAAAAATAAATTTAAATAGATTCTTAAGCATATAAAGATATTTATGTGAAATAATATATTAATTCAGATATCATTTAAGTTGGTTATCAAACAACTCTTAATAGAAGTCTAATATATTTTAAGTACTTATTAAATTACAGATTTAGACAATAGATAGAAAATTAGACTTTAGATATTTTAAATAAGTGTTATCAAACGCCACCTACATCTTCTTCAGAGAAAGTTATAACTCCTCGGCCCCCCTGCGTCAATCTGTCCGAGCTTGAGCCCGCAGCCGAAGCATATGCCTTCTGCTTCCTTCCGCTGTCGCCCCCGCTCGCCGAGCCGCCCACCAGCACCAAGACCGCCCCCTTGCCTCTGCACGTCCCGCACTCCTCCTCGGGCGTGCGCTCCTTCTGTCGCCCATCCACGACGTCCTTCCCGATGATGCCGCGCCGCAGCATCTCAGAGATCTCCACTTTGAGACTTCGGCATTGGTCGATGGTGTGGCCGAACTCCTTGTGGTAGTCACAGTATAGGTTGGCTCCTCGCCCCGATGGGGGCCTGGTCATCAGCTCGGGACGTCGAAACTTTGGCAGCTTCTTGATGATCGGTAGGATCTCGGACGGAAGTCTTCCGAAGTGGGGCAGATCCCAGATGCGACGAGACTCATCTGGTCGACAGCTCGGATCCGGCCGCCTCTCCCCACGTGCCGCGGGCTCTTCTCTCCTCTGCTTCTTCTGCTCCAGTGCCTTGCTCATGGACCCCAGCTCGGACGGGCGCCCGAGCTTGCCAGCTACGCATGCGGGAAAGGAGATCGGAGAGACTCACAGGTGGCTTCTTTGCGATGGAGGTCACGAACGACGCATTGGAGCAGACCCTCGTTAGGATGTTGACGGCCGTCCTCAGGTCAAGGTCCACCATCTTCATCACCTCGAGTTGGAACCTCTTGGCATAGTCACAAAAGAGCTCGGCCTCCTTCTGAGCAACGAGCCACAGGTCATCGGTGCACAACGAGTGCTGCACCGTGTTGTAGAAATGGTCGAGAAAATGCTGCGCTAGGTCTAGGAAGCTCGTCACCGATCATGTTGGCAGTGCCTTGAACCACTGCAGCGCCTTATCGTCGAGCATGGACATGAAAGCTCGGCACTTCAGCGCATCGGAAAGGTTCACCATCTCGACCTGTCTCTGAAAGTTGTCAAGATGATGAATGGGGTTAGTGGTTCCATTATATCGTCGGAACTTCGGGAGTTGGAGCTTTGTCAGGACGGGCGCCGAGGTTATCTCCTCCACGAACGCAAGGTGGACAACAACGTCGCCACCGACGGAGCGTGGGTTCCTCGCTGCAGGGCCTCGATTTTCCGGTTCATCTCCTACAGGTCACTCTTCCACCAAGGTTCCGCGAGAAGCAGGTTTGATGGGGCTAGCGTAGATTCGACCGAGAAGTGGTCAACTTCGGTTCTTGGCACTCCTTGTTCGGTTGCCGCAGCGGGCGCCACGGGCTGCGCTATGACCTGCGGCGGGATCGCTGCCGATGGTACGGGGGCTACTGCTTGGACGTCGATCTGACTCGCCGACATCGCTGGAGGGGCGGAGAGCTCTTTGGTTGTCCCCACGACTCCTACAGCAACTGCCACAGGTGCGACCGGGCGGTTGGCGGCCTCCCCCTGAGCCACCATTACCTGTTGATTCTGCTCCATCCGGGCCAGCATCTGATGGAGGCTCTCCATCACTTGCTCAATGCGGTCGAGACGGGAGGAAGTGGTTGAATCTTGGTCTCCGGAGCCAGAACCACCCCCAACAGTTTCTTCTATAATGGTGGCAGGGACGATATCGTCTCCGGAGGAATGGGCCACAATCTTTCCCTTGGGTGCCATGAAAAAAGCTTTTTGTACGAAGTTCCCATAGACAGCGCCAAATGTTGCTGCTGGAGCAAAGAGGTTGGCTCAGGCCGAGTAGCTCCCAAGGGATGATGGCGCAATGCAGAAAGTGTTGCCAAACTCCAACCTACAAGACCACCGAGAGACCTCGGTGGGGAAAGACTTCGACGATCAAGTTAGTTCGGGAGGTCGGAGCAAGAGAGTTTGTAGGCTAATATTTTGCGTACCTTTTTCCTGAGGGATATCTCTCTCTTATATAAGGCTTCCTTGAGCCAGATTGCCAGGGACGATTCGTGGCAATCGCCTATGAATTCACCCTAGATTCGCGCAGGCCGAGGTCATGAAAGGTAGGTACAACTGGACCGATCTTGGAAGCTACGGGCCAGCTGGCGCCCGTAGACTGTAGGCACAATCTCCAGGCCCTTCCTTTAACGGGCTGTTGCCCTCTTAAGGTCATACGAGTCATAATTAGGAAATCCCAAGCTAACTCGCCACTTCGTGGATAATAACAGGACTCTCTCAGCCGAATTCTCGGATAGAGGGTCGTCCAGCTCGACCAGTTCGACAGGTCGGCGCACGTTCGGCAGACGACGTGCTACTCGGCCGATCTCTCGAGGACTGACCCGCATCACAGTCAATGCATAAAACTATGTAGGTTTATGGCATAGATTTACTCGCAGAGCTAATTAAGGTGTTCAAAATTCGGTTGGATTTGTTCAATTGAGGATTTGTTTCAAATTGAACCGAAGTGAGCACTCAAATTAGATTACATCCGTTGGGTTCAAACTATTTTTGTAATATGCATGAGTATATTGACACTTATATATTTAAAATTAAGAAATATATATTTATTTTTAGAGATTTTTATAAATAAATCATTGACAGAAGTTGAATTTGTAAAAAAATCATTCTTTAATTGTATTAACAAACATATCTTTGTCTAAAATCAAATAATGCAAATATGTCATCATGATGGTCACACGATGACATATTTGTAAAGGGCTTGTAGTGCAAATGTCATTTGTGATAACCTATTTACTTTATTTGGTTTTAGACAAGGATATGTCTACTAATGTATTTCGATGAATGATCTTTTACAAATTCACTTTTATCAATAATTTATTTACAAAAATCTCTTATATATGTATATGAGTCTATTTTAAATATATTATATACTAGTAGAGGGGTAAAGCCAACTCAGCTAATAGAGCCGCTAGCCCATCAAGATGAGGGGATAGAAGCTACGACTTGTTGATTCCCACTCCTCTACAATGGGCTGATGAAAAAGGAAAGGTATGAGTCTGCCCATTAGAGCCCGATTCTCCAAGCCCATAAAGCCCCTGGCACTCAACTCAGAGTGAGTGCGAGCAACCTCTTGTTGGGCCCGTCATCCCCGAATGACCCATCCATCACCAAGGTCGAATCCTCGGTCTCATAGGCTATGATGAGACTTACCCTTTGTTGGATCGAGATGGAGCTTTAGATGTCCTAGAAGGGGTGAATAGGACTTCTTGCATTTTAAAAATTTATCTGAAAATAGATAACACTAGATAGTATCGTTAGTACTTTAATGTAGTGTTTGAAACTGTAATGTCGCGACTGTTCGAATCCGTGTTTGATGGTTCTAGCGTGGTTCTCATGGCCAATGTGGGGTCAGTGAGTCTTGGTTGTGGCTTTCGGGTCTTGTGTGGGTGTTGTGGGCCTTAATTTTTAGCCCATATCAAGTTTACAGTTTTTTTGGTGAAGAAGGCGACAGAGTATGTTGTCACATTTTGAACGTGACGGCTTCCTACTTCGCGATTCACCAAACCGCCTTTCCGATGCGTGACGCATTTGGCGACGGTTTGGCCCGTCATGTTTAATGCATGTTAAATGCGACGTTTGCCTACGTCGCAATTTTGGCTGTGGCATTTACTGCTTTGTTTCGGGCCAGACAGAGCAGAGGTGGCTCTGTCCAATGGAGGGGAGGAGGTTTTGTGGCTCTTCTAGTGCTTTCGGCTTCCAGGTGGCTGGCTCGGCGCGGGTTCCATGTGAGGAGGATGTCTGAAGTGTGGACTTGCCAGCGGTACGACATTTCTTACATTCTGTGGGTTCTTCGAGTTGGTAGGGAGACTACCCTCTTTGCTTTTAATTGTTTAAATGGTTCAGAGCTTTACAAACCATGCTATGGTAGTGTATGGTGGTGTCTCTTATGTTTTATTGAATAAAATGGTAGTTTAATCGGTTTATGGAATGGTTTTCTAGGAGGAGATGGGGGTTCAGCCGTTCGCCTGAGAAGGCGACGGTTTGAACCTTCGCGTTTTAGTGAGAACGTGATGGGGTAGTCCGTTGTGTTTTTCTTTGGCTGTTCTGATTGGTGTAAAGTGTAAACGCAACAATGTGGTCCGTCATGATTTACACTTCGACTGTTAAGTATTACGCTGTTTGGCTTGAAGGCGACGTATCGGGTCGTCGTGATTATGTCGCGGCCTTGGGCCCTATCGCATTCTCCTTGTGAACGCGATCGGTGGGGTCATTGCGATTTTGAAGGCAACGATTGTGTCCGTCGCATTTTAGCTTTCGAGGTTTATGTTGTGCTGTGGTGGTTGGGCAGTGAGGGTCTTGTGTTGATCTAGCCCTGGTTTTCTAGGGTGTTATTAAGGTGTTAAGTTGTTTCCATGTTAGTAAAGAATGATTAGGTTAATGGTTTGGTTTATGATTAGTAACGAGTTGTGTTAGTTATGATGATTATGTTAATCATGCTAATTATGTTATAATGGTTATGTGATGCATATGTGTGGTTTGTGTGCATGAAGGTGTGTTGCTACGGAGGTCATGAGATGACCAATGACATGCAAGGCCATAATGTGGTCATGTGGTTCATGTGCATAATAGTGTGTAGTTGCTTGGAGGTCACATGGTACCATGGTATAAGTTTTATGCATGTGGTAAATGATTGACGTGGCTTGTGTGTTCTCCGAGTGTGGTCATCCGGTTCCCATTTCAGAATGCCTCTTCAGTTGGGTACCCCAGGTTCTGTGTGAGCCAGGCACGTTGTGGTTTGTTGTGCTCGGGATTTATCCCAGTATTATGTGTACCATCAAGGTCTGTGTCGTCTTCCTGGACATCCTCACTCTTGTGTTTTAGTTGTACGTCCGACTGAGGGAAAGACGGTAGTGGGGCAGCGACTTGTGTGTTGTGGGTGTACTCAGTCGCTTGTAACGCGCTCGTGATGGGGGTACGGACACCAGTAGACGTACTAGGGCCCTAACTAGTCATGTTTTCCTGTGCCTCACTTTAGAGAGCTCAGTCCAGAGTCTTTAAAGGTGCCAGGCATGGGACTGCAGTGGTGTGTCCTATATGTGTGGTGCTGGTTAGTCTCCATTGTTCTTTGGCTTTACTGTGTGGTTATGGAGCGACAGTTGGACCTTTCGTTCTTGACTGCGAAACTGAGGGGTAGTTCTTGTATTGTGTTGTTCGAGTTGGATACTGGCGTCATGAACCAATAGTCTGTTCCTGTGTGGTGGCGTTCCTTCCGACTCATGTTTTAGCAATGATTCTGGCTTGTGAGTGGTGACTCCACTGGTTGTGGTTCGTGATCGTTTGTTGTGTGCCATGCTGGTGGCACAGTGGCACTTGTGGTTTAGTTGTGGCAGCTCGTGGCTTCAGGTATCTGTACCCTGTGTGAGTTGTTGGCTATTGTGGCACACAGTGTACTAGCCTTTTCAGGTGTTGAGGTGGACTGATTTCTGTGGGTGTCGTGTTGTGTAACCTTCCACTTATGGTGTCGTTCCCTTGTGTGGGTAGTTCTCCGATGTGTTTGTTACCATGGGTATTGTGGTGGACTAATCCTTGTTGATTAGTCCCATTACCCTTCGTGGGTAGTTGGCCTATGTGGCTTGTGGCGTGGTTCTTTCAGTTGTCGTAGTGGACTGGTGTGCTTACACTAGCCCTGTTACTTCCTTTATTTCCTGTAAACCGTGGCAGTTAATGTGTTTATGTCTAATGCAGTTCAGTTATGTTTATGATTAGCACATTTTACTTCCGTAGTGCTTCAGTTAGTGCTGTCATTGAAACCCTTAGGGGTTGAGGGCTTGGTTCCATTTTTTAGCTGTTGGTTTGTGGTTGTTTTTGGGAGGTCCCTGTTGAGCCTCCACTCGTTGAGGCTCATTCCCTTACAGTTCCTTTCAGGTTTACCGTAGATTTGGCGTGCGGCAGCGTTGTGGCAGACTTGTACCACCAGCAGTTGGGTTGTAGTTGTGTTTACGGTAAGCTTTGCTCCCTCGGGGTATGCCCCTAGTAGTTGTAATTTTCTCTTGGACATGTAATATTGTATTGGGACAATGTAATTTGTGGTAAATGAATATGAGAACATGTACTTTCTTGTATCTTATATTCTTGTGATTGTCTTTTATATTCCTACTGGACACTTATGTGAGATATCCCTTGCGAGACTTAGGTCCCATCGTGGGAGGTGGACTTGGATATGGAGCCTTATTGGGCATAAATATCCAGGGTCGATATAGTTGGTATCAGAGCAAGGTCCAATTAGAATATAAAAAGACATTAAAGTTACAATGTCCCAAAACATGGTTAAATGTCCGGTGCTGGTAGTAAGTCTGTGATTTTCACTCGTGTTTTTGGTGTGTAAGATTGTGTGTACATGTTTGTGGGGTTGGCAGTTGATAATGGGTTGTTGTATCCGTTCTAAAATCCTTGTTCATTGTTGTCATTAATCAGCAACATGAATCATTAGAAACCCATTGATCTACGTTTGGTAAGCAACGGAGTTGGGAAGGAATTGCTAGAGTTGTTTTCTGAGAGAGATATGGTTTGGTGTGATGAAAATATTGTTAGTAAAGAAGAGGATTAGCAGAGATAGGTACACAGTAGTAAAAGTGTATATGCGTAAATAAAATTTTCTATGAGTATAGCAGTGTAATAGAGTAACAGTGCAGATAGTGTGATAGGATTGAACATTGTTGTGTTAGAGATTGTCAGCTGTAAAAGATTGAGAAATCTGATAAAAGTAAGTGTTATGTTTGTAATTTGTGTCTGTGGGTATTGAAAAACTGTTTAGATGGTAATGAGATCAATGAAGTGGGAGATTTTAGATAATTAAGTGATTCAGATCAGCATTAGATGAGGTATTAGTAAACAGAGGAACAACAATTTGTGGCAATGAAATTAAGTGTGTGTTGTAATCAGAGATGTTTGTTAGTATTAGAAGGATTTGTTCAGGATTGTAAAAAGTATATAAATGAGAATGGTTGATTAAAGAAAGAGTGAATGAATAGGTTGTTGAGCTGAAACAGATTTTTGAGACTAGTTAAGGATCAGTAATGAGTAAACAGATAGCAATTCTGAATGACAGATTGTTGTTACTAGCAGGAGTGTTTGTTATAAGTGCAATGTTGTAATAAGATTTTGTGATGTTCTATAGAAATGTTCAGTATATTGTGACAGTTAAGGCAAGATAATGGTATAAGGTCAAGTAATTTAAATCAAGTTACTTTGAATGAGATTCAAAGAATTAGTAAGAACAGATCATATGTTAGGAAAGATGTTCCAACTTTGAGTGGGATTAAGATTTCTAGAAAGAAAATGGAATGGAAGAGATAAAGAAAGATTGATTTAGGAAAGAGAGGAATGCAGAATATTAGTGTTAGCAAATAAAGGTTTGCAAAGAAACAAATGGGTTAATGGTAATGGGATCAAGCTTTTGGTAAGATTTAAATTTAAATTGTAGGATTACTAGTGTCAGCATTAGAGTTATGGCAGTAATGGTTCCAGTGAATAGAAATAGAGATGTAACATTAGAGTATAGTAAGAACAGATGCAAAGATTATAAAGCAACAATATGGATAGGGGAATCAGAAAGGACATATCATGGTAATGTGTTTAATACAGTGGTAGTAAATTTAAAGTTGAGTATTATTGATTAGAAGAAGAGATGAGTACAACAGGTCAGCAGATGGTTATAGTCAGATGATTAAAGTGATGCATAGTAAGAGGTTATGAAATAGTGCAGAGCAAGAAATTCAGTTGAGCAGAGCTATTCTTTCATTAGAGTAATTGACAGAATTTGATGTGCTAGCAGAGACAGATTGGCTAAAGAATAAAGAATAGATGAGGTTATGGTAGAGTAAAACAGGAAGAATAAGTAATGTGTACAATTTGAAATTCCTGAGTGAGTGAGTGTGGAATGTGAAGGATCGAAATGAATATGTGGAAAAGATCTAGAAGGGGGGGGGGGATGAATAGATCTTAGCCACTTTTGCGGAAGCTTAAGTAATTTGAAAACTATTTAGAATCAGAGGCAATGTTATTAGTGAAAAAATACAGATGATTGATTTAGTTTGAGTGAGTTGAAAAACTTAGATGTGAAGCAAGTTGATTAAATGAATTAAAACGGATCCTATGCAAGCATCTAGCGGATGAATCAATCAAACCACAGAAGACAAATGCACAAGGATTTTTAGGTGGTTCGGAAATCACCCAAGTGATTCCTACATCCACCCCTCACAACCCGTGAGGCTTCACTAACACAACTGGGCTACACACCCAAAGGAGCCTAACAACTCCAACACTTCAGAGCATACAACTCACACAACCTCTAGAGCAAGACTACTCTAGAAACACAGAGCAAGACTGCTCAAATCAACCCTGAGCTTGACAACTCAAACTGAGCTCGACGGCTCACAACAAACTGAGCACAATGCTCACACTAAAACTTGCTAGACACCAACTTAAGACTAAGATCCTCTAGCAACAGATCTAGTCGAAATTTGAGAACTCTAAAGAGAGTTATGCAGAAGCACTTGCATAATCTCAAAAGATATCTCAGAAGAACAAAAGAAAGGAAATTGAATTGAAAGGCTTCGTTCTTCAGTGTACTCCCTTGTAGAAGCTTGAATTGGGAAGGAACTTGTGAAGCTTGAAGTCCAAGTCGATACTCTGCAATCTGAGAGTTGGATCTTCCTCGAATTCTTCACCAAAGGAGTCTTCTACAGGATATGCCTCCTTGGAATGCTTCAGAGGAGTCTTCAGGAATCAAATTCCAATTCCCACACCTTGAATTGGTGGAAATTGGTCTTCTGGAAGCACTTGGAGAGCAGAGGAAGGAGACACGAGCTCTTACTGGCCGCCAGGAGCTTTTTGGAGGCTCTAAGAGAGTTGGGTCTCTTGTCTCATGTGAAGGCTGGCCAAAAGACCTTTTATATCCTTAGGATTCCAAAGATACCCTTTTAGGGTACAAGGGCACGCGTTCCTAGGAAGATTCTGATCGCCCTAGAAGGACACGTGGCAGCCATCAACTTTAGGATGAAAAGTTTCCATAGTGTGTCGACCTGCCCTGGTGGTAGTGTCAACACACTGTCCAGAATATGTAAGAAGCTGTTCTGGGAAGAAGGTCCGTGTCGACCTGCTCTTGAGTGTGTCGACCTGCTTCCCAAATCTGCAAACTGGCTGTTCTGGAAACTGGTCTAGTGTCGACTGCTCTGAGAGTGTGTCGACTGCTTTCCCAATTCTTCAAACTGGCTGTTCTGGGAATGGGATCTAGTGTCGACTGCTCTGAGAGTGTGTCGACCTGGGTAGGCTTGATTTCTGAAAAACTGCCACTCGTGTCGAACACTCTTGACATGTGTCGACACAGTCTCAACATTTTTACACAATTTGGCTTTGAATATGTGTTGATGTGTCGACACCATTGATGGGTGTGTCGACTCATCTTTTGCATAAAAATGTTTGTACCTGAAAAATAAACATATATCATTAGTTAAATGATTTATTCATGACCATAAATGATAAATGTGGTTTGAAAAATACTTTTTGAACATGAATTTCAGGTATGATGTTTTTGACATGTTTCAATTAAATTGCTTTAAGAACACCTCTTGTCATCATCAAAATAGGAGGGAAATGATATGAATTTGCATTCAACCCAACAATCTCCCCCTTTTTGATGATGAAACATTAAATCCATATTTCAATGTGGTTTTGATGAAGTGTGATTTTAAGCAATTTTTATTTTTAAATTTTTGTTCCTTTTTGTTCATACTTGTCAAGGACCTTTTGATATTTTTCAGTAACAATTGATGATGTGTTTGTGAGATACAGTGTTACTTGAAATTAGAAATTTTGTACATAGAAGTCAAGCAACTTGACAAGTAATCATTCAATCACATTCACAAAAGGATTTTCATCACATTAAATACACAATTGAGAGAATCATTCAAGCCAAGCAACACTTTTCATTTCATTCAACAAAAGAGACCATTACAAACATTCCAAAAGATTACAAACATTTGTTCTATCTTACTTTCTTCTCCCCCTTTGACATCATCAAAAGAGAAATTACATTAAGTAGAGAAGAGGAGGAGGAGGAGAATGGGAAGAAGAATGGTCTCTATGTCAGATAGTCTTTTCTCCATGAAGTTCAAGCTAGTCTTGATTTGATCTTGAATGGTTATCATTTTTGTGCTCAAAAAGTGTTCCATTCGATCTGAATTTTCTAGCAAGGTGGCTTGAAGTCTGGTTAGATCAGCTGCACTGTGTTGTGAGGAAGATGATGAGCCAGCTGACAACCAGGTCTCTGCATTATTTGAACTCCTTGGTCAAATCTGTAATCTGCCTGTCAATGTGCTCATTGAAGTTCCTCATACTTTCCAAATCATCCACAAAATGAGCAAATGACAATCTGGTGCTGGAAATCTCATGCAATGTTTGCTTGGTGTTGAAGACATCTGCTTGGGAATTTGCCAATATTCCCTTAAGAACTTTCTCCAACTTGTCTTGATGCTCTTTTAGCTCAAGATAGGAATCTCCCAGAGTGCCTATAAGTCTGTTGAATCTCTGAGCTGCATAATCTGAAGCTGCCTTCTGCTCAATAATTTAGCTGACACTGTGTTCTCTAATCTTTGAACTCTCAATTCAATTGGTTTGACATTGTTTGAATGGTGGAGTTCAATGAATCAAATTTAGCATTGAGGAAAGAGAACAATTCTGGTGGAATTGAGGACCCACCAGAAGAAGTGGATGATTGGAATGTAGAGGAGAAATGTGGAGGTTCAAAAGTATGTGGCAAGGAAGAGGAAGGATCAGCTTGAGGTGGATAGGGTTTTCAAGCTGAATGCCACCTTCAGGAGTGATATGAGGCTGGTCCTCATCCATTAGAGGCTGATCCTCTGGCAGGTGAACTTGGTCCTCTTGAACTTGAGGCTGGTCCTCATGATGTGGAGGCTGACCCTGATCTTGGTTTCCTTGAGCTGGAGGCTGGTCCTCTGTGCTTGGGGCTGATCCCCTTGAACCTGAGGCTGGTCCTCCTGAGCTTGAGGGGCCTCAACCACAATTGGCCCTCTTCTAATTTGATTTCCCTCCAATCTAAATCCCATAAACTTCTGGATATTCTTAAAAGTGTAGATGTTTGACTTGGGAATAGATTGAGGACTTCTCATTTTCCAAGGGCACACCAAAGTGCTGGAACACTGAGGTCAGATGTGCTCCATAAGGAAGAGATCTCTTTAGGTCTGTTCTTGTAGTTTCAGAGATGATTTGATAGAGAATCACATGAAGGTTGATCTTGATGTCTTTGACCATGCAATAGAGGATGAACCTCTGGATGTCTGTCAACCTATCCCTTCCACCACCTTGAGGGGTAATTATGGTGGTCAAAATGTGGTGGATGACCCTTACACAGGTGGAAATGTATTGGCATTGAACCTGGTTACATAGGTCTGTTTGGGATCTGATGCATCTGCAGGAAGGCCTGTCAAGATGGAATAAGCTTCATGTAAATCAAATTCAAACTCATGGTAGTCAGCCCCCTCATCTGGCACTTTGAAAATAATAGAAGCAGCTATTTTAGTTGGCATATCTATGGCTATTCCCTTGACCTTTGATTCAAACCCTTCATCTGTGCATTTGAGGTTCTTGTAAAATTCCCTAACTAGTCTTGGATAACAGACTTGAAACTCAGAAATGAAAGGCAACCAAGACTGAAAGGAAAATAGGTCTGTATTTCTGGAAAAGAATCTGCTAGTTGAATATCTGAGAGGTCTAGAATTCTGGGCTTCAAAATTAGTTTTGCTGCACTGACTGACTCTGAGGGAATATCCTCTTGAGACTCAGAAGAGGAGGAAGAGGATTCCTCAGGGTTCTCAGAAGAATCTCCGGACTGTCTGTTCTAGGGTTTGGAGGATTACTGAAGATGAGGCCCGACCTCTCTTTGCTGCTCTTTGAGGTGCAGAAGAAGATCCTGGTTGCTCGGCAGGATCGTTTCTTCTCTTGGTTCTTCTTTCCAACTGTTCAACTGGAACCTCTGCCGGAACTGGCCTTGAAGAGGCCGTAGATCTTGCGCCACGGCGGGGACCCAACTTCCGGACCATGGTGCAAGAGGAGTGGAATTTGGAGAGGAAATGAAGAAGATGGAGAGATGATGGAAGGAGGATGAGAGCTAGAGAGAAAGGGAAGTGTTCTTGCCGGAAACAATGAGATTTTGGCCGTCGGGTCGACCTGATTCCTAAAAGGGGTGCAATGGTATACTGCCCCGCAGGAAACAGAGGGCTTATCATGACCCGAAAGGTTTGAAAAGGGTCTGGCAAGAAAACAGTGTCGACACGTGAAGAAGGTGGTGTGTCGACCTGGGGTTGTGTGTCGACACGTGAGAGGATGGTGTCGACACAGCCTTTGAGAGAAATTTGAATCTTTGAGAGGAAATTTTTGAGAAATTTGGGGACATCTTTATAATGATAAATAATGAGAGGAATTATCATTTCAAGGATTTTTAAGAGGCTTAAAAATTCATTTGTTATATTTTGCAAAAATTCATCACAGTTCAAGTGTTTCAAACAATTTCCAACAGGATATTAACATTCCAAGACTTGAATCAACAAAATGATAAATTGAGGATATAATGTATCTAACAATCAACCAAAAACTACCATGTTTCTTAATTTTCAAGAATTAAAGATGTCATCTAGCCCAAATACAGTTGTGTTGAAAGTAAAACACAAACTTAAAGAACAACTTGATGAAGGAAGAAGATGATTCTTTCTAAACAAATCTCCAATAATTTTCATATTTTTGTTCTTTTAACGAACTATCAAATGATATAAATCTCTTTCACTCAAGTACTAGTGCTTTTTACACACCATAGTCCCTGGATACTTAAGATTTAGTCATTGTCAAGTCTCAAAGAGGTAATGATGACCTTTTGACATGAAAATATACGTTTTGTAGACGCCAATATTTCCAGTTACTCAGTCATCATCAAAAAGCATAGCACATAATTGCTTAGTTTTTGAAGTTATTTTCAATTTTGATCCCCTTTGAACAGAGTTAGCAATAATGCCTCATGACATACATAGCACTTCATTCATTGTGAAGGTGTGCGGTTTCTCAGCACAGATGCCATTGCTCTGTTGGATTTTACAAGTTTTTTGGAGAGTTTGTGAGATAGAATTCAAATACATCCAGTCATCAGTTGCAAACAAGGAAATGTTTTAAGTTCAAGGTACAAATTGTCATTTAGTCTAGGAAGAGATCTGAATTTCTGTGGATTGAGAGACATAGTTGAAGGTTGATCAGTAAAAATATAATAAATCACTCAAGGTTCATTTTGTGACTCTAGACTTAGAATGAGGACATCATGCAGGGAATTGATGAAATGCAAGAAAGGTTTTGAATTTTGCAAAAAGTGACTTTGTGAATTTTCTAGCTCCCCTGAGATGATGATTTCAGCCATTTTTCATCAAAATAAAGATATGCAATTTTGAAATCAAAAAGAAATTTTCTTCTTGGACAACAAGAACTTCTCCTCAACAATTGCATATTCATTTCTTGGTACTTGGTGGAGATAAGCTCTCACGCATAGTGAAGGTGTCCAGACAAGCCTAACTTGTCCTTCTTCAATCACCATTTGATATACCAAGTAACTTCAATGTAATAAGAGTTGAAGAATTCATTGCCAAAAGGAAATGGAAGTTAAAACTGTGCAAGTTTTGAAATCAGAAAAGAAATTCTTTTTGAACAATAAAAGCTCCCCTCAACTATTGCATATTAAATTCTTAGTACTTGGCGGAGATATGTTCTCACGCATAGTGAAATGTTTCAGACAAGTATGACCTGTCCTTCTCAAGTCACTATTTGATATACCTTGAAGTGTCAACACAATAAAGTTGGAGAATTTATTGTAAGAAAAAGAATTAGAATTGAAAGTGAGAGAGATATGAACAATGTGAAGGAAGCAAAGAGCTATGAAATGCAACGAACTCCCCCTTAGACAATGCATAACACTCAACCCAAACTTAGAGAGAAATCAAGAAGGTGGACACTTGCAAAGACCAAGTTCTCTCCTTAAGATGAAAATCTATTTTCAGGAAGGGGTTTGTGAATATGTCTGCAATTTGTTTTTCAGTTTCAATAAAATGAAGTTCAAAAGATTTCTTTGCAACCTCATCTCTCAAGAAATGATGCCTAATTCAATGTGTTTTGTTCTGGAGTGCTGAATGGGGTTTTTAGACAAGTTTATGGACTAGTGTTATCACATAGGATGGGTACACACCCTAAATCTTGGTTGTAATCAAGAAGTTGATGTTTCACCTAGAGAATCTGAGTTCCACATCTACCTGCAGCAACATACTCAGCCTCTGCGGTGACAGAGCAACTGAATGTTGCTTCTTAGAAGCCCAAGAGATAAGGCACCCACCTAGAAATAAACACAAGCCACTAGTGCTTTTTCTATCTAACTTACACCCAGCATAATCAGCATCACAATAGGCAAACAATTCTAACTTGCAACCAGCAGGATACCAAATTCCTAAGTCACATGTTCCAACAAGATATTTAAAAATTCTTTTCACAGCAAGCATATGACTTTCTTTAGGATTAGATTGGAATCTAGCACATAAGCACACACAAAACTGAATGTCAGGTCTAGAAGTAGTAAGGTAGAGCAGAGAGCCAATCATACCTCTGTAGGTCTTTGGATCTACTGACTTACCGGATGGGTCTTCTTCTAGATTAGCATTTATTGCAATGGGTGTGCTTGAGTGTTTAAGGTTCTGAAAGTCAAACCTTTTCAGTAGCTCCTGACATATTTGGTTTGACTGATGAAGATTCCTTCATGTGTTTGGTTGACCTGCAGTCCAAAAAGAATGTTAAATCTCCCATTAAGCTCATTTCAAACTCATTCTTCATTTGATTTGAAAATTCAGTGCAAAGACCTTTATTGGTTGATCCAAATATTATGTCATCAACATAAATTTGGACAACAATTATTTGATTTTTTACTGTTTTGTGAACAATGTTTGATCAACATTACCTCTGGAATATCCTTTTTCAAGTAAAAAGGAACTCAAACGATCATACCAAGCTCTTGGAGCTTGTTAAGACCATAGAGTGCTTATTAAGCTTGAAAACATGGTTAGGATATTTTTCATTTTCAAATCCAAGAGGTTGTTCAACAAAAACATTTCCTTATATATCCATTTAGAAATGCACTTTTGACATCCATTTGAAAGACTTGAATTCATGGAGGATGCAAAAGCAAGGAAAATTCTCACAACTTCTAGTCTAGCTACAGGGGCATAAGATTCTTCAAAGTCAATTCCAAATTCTTGGTTATACCCCTTTGCAACTAGCCTAGCTTTGTTTCTTATTACATGACCAGTTCATTCAATTTATTTCGGAAAACCCATCTAGTGCCAATCACTGTTGGTCACTAGGTCTAGGCACTAATTCCCACACTTGATTTCTTTCAAATGATGAAGTTCATCATGCATAGCATTAATCCAATCAGAACTGGATAAGGCTTCATCAATTGACTTGGGTTCAATTTGGGAAATTAGAGCTAGTGAGTCTTCTTCAATGTTTTGCAAGAAGGATGATCTGGTCCTAACTCTATCATTTAAGTTGCCAACTACACTGTCTAATGGGTGATCTCTTAGAAAACGAGGTTCAGAAATTACCTGTTGAGAAGTGCCCACTTCTGGAGCAATATTACCTGAACCACTTGAAGATGGTGAGTTGTTGTTCAGGTTCCTTCAATGTTGTTAATCTCCTCAACGGTTGGTGAAGAGTCCACAATGAGGTCATCCTCTTCATTGTCTTGTTTTTCCCTGCAAGATTTAGAATCATTAGTGGAAAAGGAATTTTCATCAAAATACATGTGGTGATTCTTCAACAGTTTTGGTTTTCAATATGTACACTTTGAAAGCCCTTGACACTTCAGAATAGCCAAGGAAGATAGCTTCCTGACTCTTAGCATCAAACTTGTCAAGGTTTTCTTTGTTATTATTGTGTACAAAACACTTACACCCAAAAGTTTTGAAGTAAGCAACAGTTGGCTTTTTTTTTTTCAACAATTCATAGGGGTTTTTCTGATCTTTGGTCTGACCAAAGCTCTGTTTAGGATGTGATTGGCTGTGTTAACAGCTTCAGCCCAGAAGGATTTGGGCAGATTACTCCTTAAGAGCATGGATCTAGCCATTTCCACAAGAGTTCTATTCTTTCTTTCCACAACTCCATTTTGTTCTGGAGTTCTAGGTGAAGAAAACTTGTGAAATATTTGCAATTCAGCACATAGATCAGAAAAGGATGTGTTATCAAATTCACCCCCATGATCAGTTAAAATGTTTTTAATTTTAAATGGATAAGTTGTTAAGATAGTGGTACAGAAATTCCTGAATTCAGGCATGCATCACTTTTGTGGGATAGAAAAATAACCCAGGTAAATCTAGTAAAGTCATCAATGATTACAAACCCATATCTCTTGCCACTTAGGCTTAGAACTCTTGTTGGCCCAAGAGGTCCATGTGAAGAAGTTCTAGTGGTTTAGATGTGAGTACTTCATTGAAGGCTTTAAAGGATTTCCTAGTTTGTTTTCCTTTAGCACAGATCTTACAAATTTGACTTTCAACACTAGAAAAAGATTCAGGAAGACCTTTAACCAGATTCAATCTTAACAACTTATTCAAAGTTCTGAAACTTGCATGACCAGTCTTTTGTGCCAAGTCCATGCAATTTCATCTTTATTTGCAACAAAACAAAGATTTTCAGAAAAGTTTTATTAAGGTTGATCATGTAGACATTGTTTTCTCTTTTTCAAAGAATTTGATTTTGTCAGTTGATGAATCAATTATTTTGCAAAAATCAGATTCAAACACAACTTTGTGACCTTTGTCACATAGTGGCTGATACTGAGCAAATTATAATCAAGTCCATCAACTAACAAACATTATCTACTGAGTTTGAAGAAGTTTGACCAACCTTACCAGATCCAATGATCTTTCCTTATTTTTACCTCCAAAGGTGACTGACCCTCCCTCCTTTTCAATTAGACAGAAAATTTGGCTCTATCTCCAGTCATGTGTCGTGAACACCCACTATCAGAAACCAAACATTGGTGTTGGGTGCACGACTTCCTGCACAAAGATCAATGGAGAGAAGATTTTGGTACCCAAACAGAGTTGGGACCATCAGAATGATTTAATAAAGACATCAAATTCTTTCTCACCCAAATTTGATTTGTTTTAGATTTTTCTTTTATTACTTTGGTGTTTTCAGCCTTTTTCTTTTGTTCTTTCTTTTAGAAATGAAAGCACCAAGATCTTTGTTTTTGGTTGGAGGGGAGTTTTTCATTTGAAAATTTGAGTTCAGAGGAGGAGGTGGAATCCATGGATTGTGTTGGTACATCCAGAAATTTGGATAAGAGTATTGAGGATAATACCAACAGGGATTTTCATACCATTGGTTCCAAGGATTAGTCCAATCTTCTTGAAGTGTTATCTTGGAGGTCCAAGGTTTTTCATGGATTATTTCTTTTTCCCTTTTTCTTATTTTTCAGATTTTTATTTGAATTTTTGGTTGAGTTTGTTTTTGGTTTTTGGTGTTGAGCAGGTCGACCTCTCCTGTACTGGTGTCGACACAACAGCCACAGAAGTCTTCTTCTTGTGGACTGGTGTCGACCTGTCAGGGGACTGTGTCGACCTGATAGTCTTCTTTGTTTTTGGGTTTTTGATTTGTTTTGAGTTTTGTTTGGGGTTTTGTTTGCTGTTTGTTGGATTTCATGTTTTTCCAGATTAGGACCCTTGACAAATTAATTAGTGGTGCTTTTCCCTTTTTCTCACCAGATTTGTCTTTTTGGGGTTTCTCTTGTTGAATCCTAATCCATGAGATGTGGTTGTCATGTTGGATCCTAGCAATGCCTCTAGGTTATCTTGACCTTTTGTGAAGGTTTGGATAACCTCCTCCCTTTCCTTAGCTGGTTTTTTAAGAACTTCAATTTCTTTAATTTTCTGTTGTTTTTCTTGTTTTTCAATTTCCAGCTTTTCATTTAAGTTTCTGATTCTTGGGAGGCCTTTTGAGAGGCAAGTTTCAGTTCATCAATTAGGTTAGGAGATTCTCTTTTTCTTCAAGCAAGTCTGTTACTTCAGATTCCAGTTCACAGATTCTATTGTTTGAAGATTGGTTATGTAGAGATTTTCATTTTCTTTTTGATGTGTTTATTTTCTTTTCTCATTTCAGAATATCTTTCAACTAATTCTGCATACACATCCTGCCAATCTTCAACACTATAGTCTTCAAAGGAAGTATTTACCTTTCCATCTGTGCTGTTGGCCATAAGCAAACTTCCTCACTCTCTGAGCTTGAGGACTTCTTCTCTTCTTCTTCCTCACTTGTATCTTCATCAGACCAAGTGGCTACCATGGCCTTTGTATGCCAAATTGAAGAAGTGAACGCAAAATTTTTCTTACCAAGTCTGCATCAGTATACTCCTTACCCAAAGCCTTGAGTCCATTGACTATCACCATGAATCTGGCAAACATTTCAGAAATAGATTCATTAGATTTCATCATAAAGAGTTCATATTCTGAAACTAAATGTTTGCCTTGGTCTCCTTGACCTGAGATGTTCCATCATAGAGTAATTCGAGTTTATCCCACATCTCTTTGGCATATTTGCACATAGAGATTCTCGAATACTCCTTGGGATGGACATCACACTGAATCATGTTCATGGCACTATAATTCAGTGTAGCTTTCCTTATCTGTTCCTTGTCCAGGTATCTTCTTCTCCCTGGTTCTCATAGGGACCCACCTCTACAACTTTCCAGATCTCATAGTTCTGGGCCCTCAGAAATACTTGCATTCTGTTTTTCCAATAAAAATAGTCCAAACCATTAAGAATGGTGGCCTATTTATGGAATGGTCCTCAGCTATGAAACCCTTTGAGTCCATGACACTTAAGTAAATGCACAGAGAAAGAGTTAAACAAGCAAGCAAACAAACAAGCAAACAATCAAACACTCAATACTCAGAAACAAAAACTGCTCAGTTCAAATCAGATCGATGTAAACCCGCTCTGATACCAATTAAGGATCGAAATGAATGTGTGGAAAAGATCTAGAAGGGGGGGGATGAATAGATCTTAGCCACTTTTGCGGAAGCTTAAGTAATTTGAAAACTATTTAGAATCAGAGGCAATGTTATCAGTGAAAAACTACAGATCTGATTAGATTTGAGTGAGTTGAAAAACTTAGATGTGAAGCAAGTTGATTAAATAATTAAAACGGATCCTATGCAAGCATCTAGCGGATTCAATCAAACCACAGAAGACAAATGCACAAGGATTTTTTAGGTGGTTCGAAATCACCCAAGTGATTCCTACATCCACCCCTCACAACCCGTGAGGCTTCACTAACACAACTGGGCTACACACCCAAAGGAGCCTAACAACTCCAACACTTCAGAGCATACAACTCACACAACCTCTAGAGCACGACTACTCTAGAAACACAGAGCAAGACTGCTCAAACCAACCCTGAGCTTGACAACTCAAACTGAGCTCGACGGCTCACAACAAACTGAGCACAATGCTCACACTAAAACTTGCTAGACACCAACTTAAGACTAAGATCCTCTAGCAACAGATCTAGTCGAAATTTGAGAACTCTAAAGAGAGTTATGCAGAAGCACTTGCATAATCTCAAAAGATATCTCAGAAGAACAGAAGAAAGGATGAATTGAATTGAAAGGCTTCGTTCTTCAGTGTACTCCTTGTAGAAGCTTGAATTGGGAAGGAACTTGTGAAGCTTGAAGTCCAAGTCGATACTCTGCAATCTGAGAAGTTGGATCTTCCTCGAATTCTTCACCAAAGGAGTCTTCTACAGGATCTGCCTCCTTGGAATGCTTCAGAGGGTCTTCAGGAATCAAATTCCAATTCCCACACCTTGAATTGGTGGAATTGGTCTTCTGGAAGCACTTGGAGAGCAGAGGAAGGAGACACGAGCTCTTACTGGCCGCCAGGAGCTTTTTGGAGGCTCTAGAGAGAGTTGGGTCTCTTGTCTCATGTGAAGGCTGGCCAAAAAGACCTTTTATATCCTTAGGATTCCAAAGATACCCTTTTGGGGTACAAGGGCACGCGTTCCTAGGAAGATTCTGATCGCCCTAGAAGGACACGTGGCAGCCATCAACTTAGGATGAAAAGTTCCATAGTGTGTCGACCTGCCCTGGTGGTAGTGTCGACACACTGTCCAGAATATGTAAGAAGCTGTTCTGGGAAGAAGGTCCCGTGTCGACCTGCTCTTGAGTGTGTCGACCTGCTGTCCCAAATCTGCAAACTGGCTGTTCTGGGAACTGGGTCTAGTGTCGACCTGCTTTCCCAATTCTTCAAACTGGCTGTTCTGGGAACGGGATCTAGTGTCGACCTGCTCTGAGAGTGTGTCGACCTGGGTAGGCTTGATTTCTGAAAAACTGCCACTCGTGTCGACACACTCTTGACATGTGTCGACACAGTCTCAACATTTTTACACATTTTGCCTTTGAATCTGTGTTGATGTGTCGACACCATTGATGGGTGTGTCGACTCATCTTTTGCATAAAAATGTTTGTACCTGAAAAATAAACACATATATCATTAGTTAAATGATTTATCATGACCATAAATGATAAATGTGGTTTGAAAAATACTTTTTGAACATGAATTTCAGGTATGATGTTTTTGACATGTTTCAATTAAATTGCTTTAAGAACACCTCTTGTCATCATCAAAATAGGAGGGAAATGATATGAATTTGCATTCAACCCAACAGAATGTAGATGGAAAGGCTTAATCAGTTAAACAGAGAAGACTTTTGAGTTGGTTAGCAATTAATTGAAAGAATTGAACAAAGTTAGTGGCAGGGCATATGTAAAGTCGTATGTGCAGTTTTATCTTTAGATAAGAGAGTACGGTGTTATAGTAGTGCATGTGAATTATTTGATAAGTCAACCATATTGTAATTTTTAGTGAATAGTAAAGAGCAAAATATGATAATAATAGTATGGCAAAGAGAATAGTTTAAAGCTTTAGATATTTCCTTCCGGTGGTAGTTGATAAGATGGTTTTTAGTAAGTCAGATTTGGGTTCAGTTAAAGTCAGAATGGTAATAGAAATGGAAAGAATTGAAAGTGTTACTAAGAGCATAATTTGTAGAGTATTTGACAAGTATCCGATATAATCAGTGTGTGTAGTAGTAAAGTAACAAATAGCATAAAGAAATGGAATAATGGGAAGAACAGAGTTTTAGAGTACTATATCAGGTATTGCTAGTGTACAGAGCAAGAAAGCAAATGGAATCAATAATGGCCAACAGGTTAGAGCAGGAAGTATTCATGTACAGGTAATTGGTAATTGGCAAAGCAAAACAGTAAGTGAGTGTAGATATGAAGCAATGGCACCAACAGATAAAGTGAACTGTGAAAATGTCACTACAAGAAAAAGCGGATATAGCGACCGCATTTGCGATTGATTTAATCAGTTGCAAATTCAGTCTCTGTAAGCGACCGACTAGCGACGGATATTGTCGGTCGCATTGTAGAGACCGATTTTGAGACGGAACTTATGTCAGTCGCAAAATCGATCTCTGTCGCCCTATTTTCCCCTGCGACCAATCTTTCCCTCCCACCTTTCCCTCCCGTCGACCCGACCCCAACCTTTCCCTCCCCTTTCCCTCCCGTCGCTGAGGAGCTCACCGCCGCCGCTGCCGCCACCACTGTCGACTCCGACCGCCACCGTCGACGTCGCCGCCGCCGAGGAGATCCCTGCCACCTGCAGCTGCTGTGGACAACATCGTCGCCGCCGCCATGTGGAGCCCCGTCGCCGGCCACTCCCGCCTCTCCATCGCCGGTAAGTCCCACTCCCCCCCTCCCCTCCCAAGGTCGCTGCTGCCCCCTGCCCCCGCCCCCTGCCCCCTTCCTCCTCCCTCCCTCCCTGCCCTCTCCCCCCACCTAGCTTCCCCTTCTCCCCCTCCGGCCCTCCCTCTGTCCCTCTGTCTCTCTCTCTGGACCTCTCTATCTCTCTCCCTGCAGTGCGTCCGTGCCGGAGGAGCCTCCGGCTCCCATCCCCCCACCTGCCCCCGCCCCCTGCCCCCTTCCTCCTCCTCCCTCCCTCCCTGCCCTCTCCCCCCACCTAGCTTCCCCTTCTCCCCCTCCGGCCCTCCCTCTGTCCCTCTGTCTCTCTCTTTGAACCTCTCTATCTCTCCCCCCCTCCCCTCCCAAGGTCGTTGCTGCCCCCTGCCCCCTTCCTCCTCCCTCCCTCCCTGCCCTCTCCCCCCACCTAGCTTCCCCTTCTCCCCCTCCGGCCCTCTCTCTATCCCTCTGTCTCTCTCTCTGGACCTCTCTATCTCTCTCCCTGCAGTGCGTCCGTGCCGAAGGAGCCTCCGGCTCCCATCCCCCCACCTGCCCCCGCCCCCTGCCCCCTTCCTCCTTCTTCTTGTCAATTTCATGGACTTCTAATTTTTCCAAAATCTCGTTGTTTCTTGTTCGAGTAAAATAACTACATATATTTAAGTTAAATAATCACCAACTATTGTCTTTGGTTTTGTGAAAATTTGAAAAATATTAGTTTTCTAAAAAGTTAAAATCTGCTTAATTTTGCTTCATGTTAATTCTTATTCCTGTTAACTTCTGAATGTTTAATGCTATTAATCCCTGTAATTTCTGAATGTTTAATAATTTAATTCTTGCTGGTAATTGCTGGTCTGTATGGTTACTAATTCATTATAAATATCTGATTATATTAATTATTGCCATCATCGTCAGCCGTTGAAAGATGTAAAGATGCTAGCTTTCTTTACACACAGAATTATGTCTGGGACAAGAAAGAATATGATATGTGGAACATACATGCTTTTCTATTATACAATCCATGATAGTAGAGGTAATTAATTCCCAGAATATATTTATCTTAAAATTCAAAAATCAAACAAAGAAGGGCAGTTTGAGAATATATGCTTTGTTTCTAATGACCCACATCCGATTAAGGGGTGAGCTTAGCAGATCTCTAACTAGTAGCTACTAAATCTTCTAACTGGAGATTTCTTGTGTGTAATCCCAATTCCCCTCCTTAGAAGCCTATAAAAATGGGAGGTGTAAACGACAACTGAGGGTGGCAGTGTTTGGGTATGCGACTCCAATAAGACCCATGTTCTGGTTCATTCAGTATTTGCAATTTTGCATGCATGGCATCTTTCTTAAAGAGGAAGGGGGTCAACATGATGGATTCCATGAATATATAACTTTGTCAAATGTGGAGTAATCTTCTCCTGCTCCCACATGGTTTGAGGGCTTTTCACCCTCCCTATGTTAGGATCCCTCCATATATACTTTTATCTTCCCAAGTTAATGATACAGTGAGCCCCTAGGGGGAGAGTGGACATAGCTCAAACTTCATTAATGTTTCTCTATTGGTAGAATGTACAAAATCATGTTAGAATCTCATTAATGAGGAAACGACAATAATGAAAGAGGCATAATTCTGACCTGTTATGGTCTTAGGTTTTATGTACATATTGACATATTAAAGCAGTTTAAGTTGCTTCCTGTCAATAATAGTTTAATGTCTAGAAGTTTTATATGCATTTTGTAATAACATTTATATCTCTAATATATCAATTAAAAGATTGTTGACAATTTATGATAAATCTATTGTGTAATTGTTTTATTAATGTTCAAACATTTTTATTAGCATGTTTATGATTGTGTTGGATGTTAAAATAAAATTCATGTTTTCATTGTGTACATGTATTGCCAATTTCACATGTTACTGCTATGTTTTTAGAATGTGTTATTATCTTGTCAATAATTAATTAGTTGGGTGTTGTATGTGAGCTGAGATGCGTGGGTGCAACCTAACATTGCACGCATCTTAGGAGAACGTGTTAAGCCCGTGTCAATCAATCTACCCGTTCAAGACTTTGGGATTGATGTGCACGTTCTCATTTTGAATGATGAGAACGTGTATATCTAACTCAAAGTTTTGAATTGTCCCATTTGGACAGTCTGTGAATGTTTGATCGCACTTAGGTGGTTAATTACTATATGTGTTTGTGTTGTTTGTTAAAAAGTTTGGTTGCGTCTTCTCACTCCTCTCTGATATACCTTTATTGATTTTGATTATTTTCTTAACCACTTATTAGTAAGTGTTTAAGAAAATTTCTTAATCAATAAATATTTTGTGGTGTATCGGAGAGGTGTGGGGAGATGCTGCCGAATTTTTAGCAAATAACACAACACATATAGTAATTAATCGTGCGATCAAACCTTCACAGATGGGCTAAAAAGTGAAAATCTAAATGATATTTCCTTCCTATTTAAAATGGCAGAGATGGACGATGTGAGGAAAGGGTTGGACTTTTTATTTTGTTAAACATGTTAAAGTTTTGTGTGTTTACATTTCATTCGCACAGGGAAAATGTCTGAAGATCGTTCATGGATGTACCGTAGAGTAGTTGATCAGGTGGTGTCTACGGAATTTAAAAATAGAGTTGAGAGATTCATTCAGTTTGCTTTGAGAAATCCTATTGAAGCTGTAGATTGTGAGGGTCGTATCCGATGTCCTTGTGCAGTCTGTAAGAATTTGAAGTGGCTGACAACATGGGATGTACAACGTCATTATACAGAAAGGGGTTTGTTAAAGATTATGCAAACTGGATATGTCATGGTGAAACATTGTGGTCCTTCCAGCCTGCCGAGCCTGCCAATGTTGGAAGTGGAAGTTCATATGTTGATATGGTCATAGATGCTGCTGGTCCAGGATTCAATGTTCATGAGGAGCATGTACACGATGAAGAACCGCCAAACAAGACAGTTGAAAGATTTTATCAGCTACTCAAAGATGCTGATGAGCCATTGTGGAATGGATGTCAAAATCACTCTCGACTGTCTTCGGTGTCACAATTATTGAACATGAAATCTGAATTTCACATCAGTGAGATTTGTTTTGATCGTTTGTTACTGATTATCAAAAGTATGTTGCCACAAGATGAGAAGTTACCTAAAAATTTTTATCATGCAAAGAAGATGGTCACTGACTTAGGGCTTGGATATGAGAAAATAGATGCATGTCCTAATCATTGCATGCTATATTATAATGAGGATAAAAGTAAGGTATCATGTTCCATATATGGTCATGATAGATTCAAGCCTAAGAAAGGGGACAATTCAAAGCAAAAAGATATACCATATATGTCATTGCGGTATTTTCCTATTGCACGAGATTGCAGAGAATGTATATGTCACCAAAGATAGCTCAACATATGAGATGGCATGCGGAAAGAGTACGTCGACAACATAATGTAATCAGTCATCCTGCAGATGTCGAAGCTTGGAGTCACTTTAACCGTGCTCACCCTACTTTCTCAAAAGAGTCGCGTAATGTAAGACTGGGTTTATGTACTGATGGATTCAATCCATTTGGAGGTTCAGTGACTTCCTACTCTTGCTGGCCAGTTTTCGTGACACCATACAATCTTCCGCCAAATATGTGCATGAAACGAGAGCATTTATTTCTATCATTATTGATCCCTGGTCCAAAAAATCCTGGAAAAAAACTAGACATATATCTCAGGCCGTTGATTGATGAGTTGAAATTGTTATGGACCGATGGGGTTACTACTTATGATGCATCCAGAAAGCAAAATTTCACTATGAAGGCTGCATTGATGTGGACAATAAATGACTTTCCTGCATATGGAATGTTATCTGGCTGGAGCACCCATGGAAAACTAGCATGTCCTTACTGTATGGACAGTTCCAAATCATTTGTACTTAAGCATGGTGGCAAGTCATGCTGGTTTGATTGCCATCGACGATTTCTACCAAGGGACCATCCGTTTAGAAGGCAAAAAGATGCATTCTTAAAGAACAAAATTGAATTGGAAGAAGCTGATTTTGAACGGTTGTCTGGTCCACATTTAGCAGCAAGGGTACAGAACTTACCAGATATAGCACAATTGTCGAGCAGCACAAGACAGCTCCCTAGATTTGGGAAGGATCATAACTGGGTCAAAAAAAGTATCTTCTGGGAATTGCCTTATTGGTCAACTCTTCTTATACGACATAACCTCGACGTCATGCATGTTGAGAAGAATGTCTTTGATAATGTGTTCAACACCATTATGGACATAAAAGGCAAAACAAAGGACAATGTGAATGCTCGTTTAGACTTGAAAATACATTGTAAACGTCTAGAACTGGAACTTCTTGATAGAAATGGTACAACAGTTAAAACGAAAGCAATTTACGCCCTTGGAGCTGTACAGATTAAAGAAGTATGCTTTTGGCTAAAACAATTGAGATTTCCAGATGGTTATGTGTCCAACATTGCTCGTTGCGTGAATACAAATGAGGGGAAAATATATGGAATGAAAAGTCATGACTGTCATGTGTTCATGCAGAGGTTGTTACCTATTGTATTTCGTGATATGCTGCCGAAGCCGATGTGGGGAGCAGTGACTGAGTTAAGTCAGTTTTTTAAAATTTTATGTACATCAGAGCTCAGGTATGAAGATGTGGAAACTATTGAACAGAATGTGATCACGACAGTTTGTATATTGGAAAAGATATTTCCACCCTCATTCTTTGATTCAATGGAGCACCTGCTTATACACTTACCATATGAGGCTAAAGTAGGAGGGCCAGTACAATTTAGATGGATGTATCCATTTGAGAGGTAATTTATATATATTTTCTCCTCATAATTCAATTTCTTTTGATGTGTTTTTCATTATCCTATGAACATTCTGGTAGGTGCATGCATGAATTGAAAATGAAAGTTCTCTGCTCACATTACATTTATGTCCATAACTTGTTATTTTTCATTCCATCTATAATGCTCCAATGTTCATAATATAGACAATTTGACTCAGAATTAATCCAAAGATGTCCATATCTCACTGACATGGAGGTTGAAAAAGAACGAGAAAAATCATTGGCTTCTTGTCTGAAATATCGTGTAAGTATTATTACTAATCTTTCTCCTTGTTAGGCCAATTAATGACTAATTCTGACTAGTGTGCTCTCCATATGTAGGTTGAAAATGGTTTTATTACTGATCAAAGAATTCGAGAGATCAGTTATGGCCCATCGAAAGTTGCACGTACATATCCAGCATTTATTGTGAATGGGTATAGATTTCACACTAGACAATATGGGCAGAATAAGTCAACAATGAATAGCGGGTATGTGTGAAAGGAAGTACATATAATGAAAATGAATGTGATTATTATGGTATTATTGAGGAGATCTTAGAATTGCAATATCTCGGAGATGACAACCATATATTTCTGTTCAAGTGTCATTGGTTTGATCCAAATTCTGTTCGAAATGACACAACATATGGGATTGTCGATATCAGACATAAGTCCAAATTGAATACTTATGATCCATTCATTTTGGCCGCACAAGCCCAGCATGTCTATTATACAAAGTATCCATCGTCTAGAAATAAATAAAGAAATGATTGGTGGGCAGTTTGCAAGGTTAAGACAAGGATTTTCCCGGATTATGAGTTGGATTTGACTGAAACAGTAGAGTTGGATGTGAATGCCGAATTCTTTCAATCAGATTTGGGTGATGATGTAGAGTTGCCTGCTTCTAGTGATGAATCTGTGGAGGCACTGTCTTTATCTAAAGAGAATGAAGTGGAAGAAGTCAATCCAGAACAGCTTGAAATACAGTTGGGGGACTCCGATGAAGAGGAATATATTAGTGATCAAAATGAATCTGATAATGAAGATGTGAATGCTGAATTTGATATATCTCCAACATCTGAAGATGAAATGGAGAATGTTTGATTAATGGTATACAATTTTACCTAAAATTTTAATACTCTGTAATTTTAATACTCCTATGTCTGCCCATTTTTCTTCCACTATTTGATGAATATGCATGTATTTTATTACCAGTTGAAGATATGGTTCGAGGACGGCGTGGGACTTCTTCAGGTGGGAGGGGAGAGGGTAGTGGGAGGGGAGAGGGTAGTAGGAGGAGATTTACTTCCTTTTCTACACCGCTACTACCGACCTCTGCACTGCTACCACCGACAGCAGGTATATATACTTTGATTTGTATGCATTGCTGTATTTATTTAATATAATTCTTTATGTCATTGTGGTAACTTATTCTTATTTTCACAGGACCCACGATGTCATGCCCCGCCAATTTAGCAGCGGAATAAATCGGCAAGAACGTGAACCAAGTACATAGTAGAGAAAATGTACAACAGTTGACTAATTCAGAGCATCTATTGAACAATAAATTGAATAAACTCTTCATTTCATTGAAATTCCACTAAGACTATTACAACCACTAATTCGGAGCCAATTCATAGGGCTCAAAGACATCATTACATTGAAAAGAAATCTAAAGCAATAACTACTAAACTAAGGTAACTTCATAAGTTGACTTCAGGTCGTTCATCACTCTAGTCCTGTCCCATTGGTGTGTGTGACGTCCAAGTCTGATTTACCTGAGACACACAAGACAGATAACGAAGGGTGAGCGATAACGCCCAGTAGGACTTAAATCTCAGGCTCAAGCAGGCTTTAAATATTTAGTGCATTAAATGGCAGAGTAACTAAAGATAGAGCGAGTCATGTAAAGTCGAGAAAGTAAGAGCACAAGTAACATGGTTCAAATAGCAGATGAATCAAGTATAGTACAACGAATAAGATCGAGTCACGAAAGAAAGCAACACAACAACACGATGGCACATAGCGTCAACGTCAAGCAATATCAAGCAACATGTATAGCAAGGAGAGAGAAAGTAGTTGGCCATATAGAGAGTAAATTGCACTTTGATTGATTTTCTTATCAATCGAATAGTATAGCACTTTTGATTAACTTTCTTGCCAATCGAAATAGTAATTGCACTTTGGTTATCCGAAGATAGCCGAGAGAGAGTATAGCACTTGTTTGTCAAAAGACAACGAGAGAATATAGCACTTTGTGTTGATTGTCTTAGATTAATCTTGATAGTATGACACTTGGATGTAATGCCGACATCCTGATCATTTAACTCCCGCGGGCAAATGGCACTTTCGGGCGCTCCCCCCAGGACCTGATCGGGCCCTATTGCGCTGGCATTGGTTATATTGTTTATCTTTAGACAATCAGTTAATGGCCAATAAAGAGTACCAAGAAATAGATGAGAGCACTAGATGAATAGACGAGATAGTAGAGTGACCGTGAGTAGACGAGCGAGTAGAGGATAGATGAGAGCTAAGGGTACATAACGTAAAACAACGAGTAAACAGGCGATAGTAATAGTTGCACAACACGCGCACATCGTATTGGCAGTCAGGTGGAATTCACGATCTTCCCGCTGGCCATGTTATGCACAAGTCCAGAGGTCCGACGTGATTCAAGGTAAGAGCGAACTTCTAATAGCCGTTTGGATCATATCGATCCCTAAAGGTGTAATGGGTGTTAGGGTACAACAGGCTCGTCGACCATGTGGGAATCCATGATCAGAGGAGACTTACGGAGGCCTTGTGCAAGAGTTCACTAGTCCGGCGAAAGGAATATCCAACGGAGAGTTCACCACAAGCCAAGTACAGTGTGTATAAAAGCAGGTGCTCGACGTTCTAGAGGAATGCTAGAACAGTGGAGCGTCGATATCGGTATATAAACAACGCAAGAAACGAATACAAGTCCTTTAAAATAGGGCCATTAATATACTTTATTACAATAAATTACCAGATATATTATGAGATACTTTATGCCAAATTTCAGTCATATATGGGTGGTTCATGTGTGTGCATGTGTAAGAGAAATCATAGATAGAAATAAGTCGTGAATATGTATTTTAAATCATTCAATGCAGCTCCATTTTTAAAACAAGTTTTTACTGGGGGTATAACTGTAAAAAGGCGTAAGAATTATTTAGAAAGCGACAGAAATAATTTTTATGGGTTTTTATCAAAAACCTGTGAAGGTGACATAGGGTTGTAAGGATCGCGATAGGTACTAGGCAGAACGCGACAGGATCAAGTAAGGGTCGCGACATGGCTTGCAGACCAGGTACTGGGAACGCGACGACTTACCTGTCGCCTTCTTGGTCGCGACGGGTAGACTGTCGCAATCAGACCCCAGAAGATCGGGTAGTCGTGATCTGGTGGTCTGCGCCTGACTCTGACAGGGGTCAGACCAGACATTGGATTGCGGACCAGAACATTCAAATTTTTATACAGGGTCGTTTAGAAAATCATAACTAATTATATACATAATGAAAATTCACGAAATTAGTAGCAAATGAAACTAGACATGCGAGAGTACTTCTAGTAAATAGGAATTCGAGAGAGAGCATGGTTTGAATATGGTTTGAGAACGAACAAGAACGAGTAACATAGAACATGATATAGAGAGCAAGATTGATTTAATTCGAGCAACATGCTTGATAAAAATTAGGGCTTTTAGGGGCGAAAGTTCCCTAATGATCATCAGTATCTCCCATAAAAATTTCAAGGCATGGGATTTAGTAATCATGGAGAACAAGAATTATGAAGAGGGTTCGGGGTCAAGAGAGTTGCATATGTGATAAATTCAGATCTGTAAATTGTATGTCGTGAAATAAATTCGGGAAAATTTTCTATGACAACATATGTGATAAATTCAGATCTGTAAATTGCCAATCTGAGAATTTAGGTTAGGTCCCATGACAAGTTGAATTATGAATGACATGCGACTGAATGTTTTAATTCTGTAAATGCGATATGAGTCAGGAAAATGTGAAATTTTGCATGTGGAATCATAAACCTGATATCAGCATGTGGTTAAATTTTCAAGTCGTTTGGACAACTGTATAGTGAAATGTGAATTTTTCCATGCAAGAAATGTGAAACATAATGCATGCTAATGTGGGAATAATGTGACATGTGTGTGTGATCTGATTGTGCAAAATTCTGAACAGGAAATCCCTGTTAACTGTAGAATCATGTTAGGAAAACATAGCTCTTGTGTGAGTGAGAAAATGAATGAGAGGTAAGTGTCATGTGTAAAGATATGTGTTAAAAATCGGTAAATGTGTAAAGTGTGCCAAGTGTGACACTGCTTCCATAGAGGGTAGTGGAACAGTATCAGGGAAAAGTCCCCCTGAGAAGGTTCAATGTGTTGTGATCCTAAGGGCATTAGGATGAAATCCTGGAGGTGGACAAGTACCACTGGTTAGGGTGGAGACTTGTTCTCCCGGTCTGCGCAGTCCAAGAGTCGTCACTGTATTGCCTAGATGACGTCTATGTGTATGTGATGTGTCCTTCTTATGGTGGTTTGGACTATGTGTCACGACACTAAAGTGTAAAATGTGAATGTGATTGTGATCATATGCAAATTGTGTAGTGTGAACAATGTGTAAATGTGCAATGTATAAAGTGTGAAATATGTGAATAAGAAATTGTGTAAAAATGTGAAACCAAAATGTGAGAATGTGAAATTGAAATCCATGATATGATGATCTGAAATCATGTTAGAATAGCAACATAAATGTGGTTAGGATTTTGTGCTATATGTGTACAATGCGTAGAACCCATGCTAGGGACAATCCTTACTTATGTGTGAACCATTCCATGTGTGCATGTCCTCATGTTGTGGTTTGAATGAGAACATAGCTTCCATGTGTTAGATTGTAAAGTGTTAAACCACATCAAAACAGCGAGCTTAAAGCATGTGAAATGGTCATGTGCATGTATAATAATAAGTAGTAACCATATAGAAATGTTTTCTTTCATGTATGTAAGCTAGTCTTGCTAAATTGCTTTCATATTTTAGTTTAATTGAAAGTAGAACTTTCATGTGTAGGAATGATTAGAGAACATGTGATAGGAGATTTTGATTTAGGAAATCTGAAAGCATGGATTATGTGTTTCATTAATAGAGTTACCATGGTAGGTTGTTAAATTCAATGATAAGCATGCTACATGTTGTGTCTTGTGAATGTGTATGTAAAACCTGCTATGACATGTACATGTATGGTATGCGTAGAGTTCTTTGTTGAGTCTTTTAGACTCATTACTTGCTTCGGTGTACAGGTGTAGTAGGTGACACACATTTGGAGGAGACCGTGGAAAGCGACTCCGAGCGCGGGGAGTAGCTAGTTGGTGGGGCTTAGTTGTGACATTTTGGCATTTTGATGTATGTAATTGAAACGTTGTATTAGCACTATCATGGAAAGAAATGTTTAAGTGTGGACAATCATGTATTTGATTTTCAGCAATTTAATTATGTGGACTTTTAATTCTCTAAATGTTATCGAATCATGTATGTTAAATGTGATGATGAATGAAATGAAGACAATGGTTCTTTTACTTCCGCTACTCTGTTCTTATATTCACGTGTATCTCAGCTGAATGTTATTGTTGGGTAAATGTCCCACTGTGATGACGCTCGCTATACCGACGTGGGTTGGTATAACCGTACCGGTATAATGAGGGTCATCGCAAGAGAGGTATTACAACCCACTTGCTCCCACGCAAGTCTTCCCTTCATAGAGGGGTATTACAACTACCTACAATCGTAGGTCTTCCTTTCACATAGGGGCACTACAGGGAACAAACTCCCTGCTAGTTACAGCACTAAAAAGAATACAGTGTGTGTACTCAGAAAATGAGCAAACACAGAAAATCAGAAAGAGATACAAATATGAATGGAAGCTCTGACTCTTTCTGACTGTGAAGGTGAACTAGAGAAAATCTAGAATAGCAGAATGCCACCCAAAAGAAAAACTTCTTAATGCAAGAGAGCTTGGAAGTCTAAGCTTGAACAGAATGCTCTCTTCCAGATCTTGTGTGCTCCTTTCTTTCTTTCGTGAGTGTGGAGACTTCTCTCTTTTTGTGTAGATTTTGTATTCACGTATCTCTCTCTCTATGTGTGGTTATATTCACTTTCAAACTTCAGCTTCTTATAAAATCTTCAGAGTCTTCAGCTTCCCGTTTGAAAGTAGTCATTTGAATTAGAACGTTGGGTCTTGAGATAGCTGAGATGTCTATCATCATATCTTCAGATCTTTGAGTCTCAACGATTTCAAGCTATGCAGATAACTTCATGGCTCCATTGGACAGTTTTAATAAATGTTTGCAAGCTCCATGCTCATGACTAAAAGATAGCTAGAATGCTTCTGTAGGTAGCCGAGTATCTACATGGTCAAGAGAAAAACACGGATACCTCCATTCTTTCGGAGGTAGGTGAGATACATATATATATATATATGTATATATATATAATATATATAGATTTATATATTATATATACTATATATATATATATACTAGTTGGACACCCGTGCGATGCACGACGTTTGATTATAAAATATTAATAAATATATATTATTTTTTAAAATTATATAATTTTAATTATAAATTTATTTGTTAAACTAATCTTAATTAAAATATTTGAACATGAATAAAACAATTACACAATATATTTATCATAAATTATCAACAATCTTTTAATTTATATTAGAGATATAAAATGGTTATCTTGTATGAATACATGCCAATATAAAAATAAGATTTAGTGAACTGTTTAGTAAACATAATTGATTATGCAATATAAGTAATTTTCTTCATCTTAATTTGTTTACATAAGGAAGGATATAGTGCCGTGAATTTTTCATTATGGAAGGTTTTAAAAAATAATTTTATTTGACACTCCATAATAGTCATCTTATGAGTTTTTTAAATAGATGTTTTCTTTATATCTTTCATTTTTTTTAAATATTATAAATATATAACTCAAGATACATTAATTAGAATCAACAGCACATGAATCACATGGGTCATGTGATCGGTGAGCAACGGATCATCAATCGGATCCCGTATCAACACATATCAGTATGTGTAATTTTTTAATGTTATTTGTTTATATTTGTAAAAAATTATAAATTAAAACAACTAATCTTACACAAATTGATGTTAAAAAAATTAAAACTAATAAAAAATAAGAAAAAAATCTAAATGAATAGTAACTATTGTTGCGCAACAGCGCGAATACTGTTGCGCTACAGTATCCGCTACGCAAAAGAAAAAAGAAAAAAAAGTGAAACACAGAGTCGACGTAAGGAAGAAAACTTCTGAGTTATTTTACAGCTGGGGGAAGAAGACAACGTGCATATATGTCGGAACATGGGAGAAAGAGATAGGATAGAAGAAGTCGGAACATAAATATTTTGGGCGGAAAAATAGTTAATATGGTGCTGCCACGTGGCTGTACCAAAACTGTCACGTGACTGTCCCAAAAAGTAGCATCTAATATTTTAATGTAGTAGCATCTAATTGAAAATATAATTTTTTTTCATTATCAATGAGAAATGCAATTGGAAAAAAAATCACACGGAAAATATAGTCTAGTAACTGGAACAGAAACCACACACAAAATATAATCAAGTAATTGGAACAAAAACCACACAGAAAATATGATCACACAACTTCAAGGATCTAAAACTACGTTACCTACCATGATTTAATATGATAATGACATTACTTTTGATAAACACATGACCCTTTCTCAATCATCATATGTCTGTTAATTCATAATACCCCTACACAATTGCCAAAGATGTTTAGCGGTTCTATATAAAAGCACATAAAAATTCAAAAATAAGACTAATTTTTGGACCGTGAGAAAAAGTCTAAAACCTTAAGATCATAAATGTTTATACAAATAGAACAATTGGAACAAGAGGACACCTAAAGAGTTGCTGCAAAATATCAAAATCACAAATTAAAAAATTTATCAGGAACTCAATGTAAGATAGCACAAATAAAGAGTCAATCTGATGAACTCCATGGTTGATGTAAAGAGTTAACAGCTAATTTTGAAATCTGTTGCTACAACTGCTGCCGATGAAACCCTTCTACGATGAAATCCTTTGTTGCTATAAATGGTTGCTGTAAAGAGTTTCTGCGAGATCGCCCTCGAGAAGGCCCTCCGCATCCAGAAGTCCGGCGCCGCCTCCGAGGTCATCGTCGTCGCCGTCGGCTTGGCCCAGAGCATGGAGACTGTGCGGACCACCCTCGCCGGGTTGCCTGTGTACTGGCTCTCTGTGGCCAAGGTTGAGAGGGATAGAGAGAGATGGTGAGTGGGCAGACTCGGTTGAGAGGGATAGAGAGAGAAACTCCAAAGTCATGATAAAAGAACAAACCAACTATTTTGAAAGCTTATCTGACGCAGTTGGGCATCAATGTCGTAGCGGATATTTGCATCTGATGGTCTGTGGGAGCAATCGAGTGATGAAGATGTCGTGGAAATCGTCTGCAAGAACCCAAGAGTTGTAAGTGCTTATGATTTTCAATGCATAATTAGAATACTATATAATAATATATATTTTAATAGTTCAGATTTAATCAATGTCAAGTCTACTCTATTTTTCAAATCATACAGTAGTTCACATGGATAGTAAATGTATCAATTTTCTAAACAATTGTTGACATGGTATTAGTTTAATACATCTGAATGAATCAGCATAAAGGAGAGAGATTCTGATACATAATAATGATATCAATCTACTCAAATAATTTTGTAAAAACTTATGCAGTGTATTTCAAGTGAAAAATAATTCTAAATCACTACTATTAAACCTTTGATCACAGGTGAGCAAAGCTTTTCGACGTCATTGACATATATAAAAAAACAGGTTATTGGGTAATGCCACAAATGAGCTTGCAATTTTTTTCCCATTTTTTTCTGTTCGAATCTTTGTAAATTCACATTTTTTTCTGGATGGATTAGTCTTCTAGAAAGTCAGCCAAATTGGTGCGATAGGCTCCCAGTTGAGTCATTGTGATGCATTGGGAGGTCCAAAAGTACTGAGAAGTGCACACAATTGAATGCTTATGGGGTAAGAAATCTGGGCTACATGACCAATTAACTATATTTACATATGAAAATAATCTTTACTTCCTCTCATTCAGATAAGTAAGATACAGAGATGAACATCTTTTTTTTTTTGTTACAAATAAAGATACAGAGGTGAACATCTTCAGATAAGTAAGATAAAAAGGAAAACGCTCCTGAGAAATCATTGAAGAGCAGAGGTTTCAAATCACTGAATAAATAAAGGGAATTGTTTAATCAATCCCACTTGTAGAAATTAGAACATGCAACTGAAAATCTGAGACTTTTTAGAGCACACTTAAGTGATTATGGTTCACCAAGTGCTGCCATTGCTGGATGTGAAACATATTTTTCATATAACAGTTGAAAACATGCTTAGAATTTTTCCGGTAAAGTACATAAATATTAAAACAAATACAACCCTAGTCAATGAGAAGGCTTATCATATGCAGGGCAAGACAAAAAATAGTCTAGATGAAGACAATGCATTACAGTAACCAAGATCACCTCTGACATAGAACCATTTCATCATATTATTTCAGTAAATATGCCACAGCGACATTAAGTGAAACATCATATATTCCGATGACCTTAAGCAGGTATAAGTGGATAACATAAAAATTGCCAGAAGCACCAATGTGTGATGTCTGCTGTAGGTAACAGGACAACTTTTCTCTTCCCTTTTAGCTTAATAAAAATATGAAAATATCACTTCCTGTTTGGAAAGGTTCTATGGTTAATGAAACTACTTCTGTGCCTACTTAGTTAAATATATTTGGAAAAACATACCTTATCAAAAGTGAAACATCTGAAACCATCCATGTAATCAATGTCCATCCATATGACATCGCAAGGTATCCCTTTCTCCCGAAAAGTTTTAGCAATCTGCATAAAGAAGCAAAAAATTGAGAATTTTGTGATCACCATGGAATTCAATCTCCCAAATTTCTCAGAAGAACTTCTGAAATTTTTTAGCCTCCACCAGGAGTCAAACGATAAAGATCTGCTGAGATGAAAATCCCCCATCTTCATGTAAAAATTAAAAAGAAGAAGATAGATTCTTGTCAATCATGAAGTACTATTTTAGTGCACAGAGAGTGTGTGACAAGATGTAAAAAAAATCAGGACAGTGCACAAAGTGTGTCTGTTACATGACATTTGCTTAATTTTAGATTTCAGACAGGATCTTCTTCCAATCAAGAAAGTGTTTTAGAGGTTACCAGGTTCTAAGAGGATAAGAAGAGGTTATGTTCCAGGTCAGTGCACAGAGAGTGTGTGGGAGAGTGAAGAGACAGAGAATGAATCAACAAAATAAATGAATGAACAAAATATAATCAGTGCTGGAGACTATAAACTCTGTCAGCAGGTTAGTATATGGCTGTCCTGGAATTTAATGAGAAATTGACTACAGCAATGGGCTGCTAGCAGGTTTCTAAAAGGTTCTTGCCATCTCCTCCCCAGCAGGCCTTCTGTCCTATTGTTTTCCATATGATATACAAATATGATATTCTTGGTTCTTATATGTTTTAACCCTGTTGGATATCAATACCTTTTTAAAAAGATAGGAATTGCTATGTTCCTCCTGGGCAAGTACCAATAAATTAATTTAAACATCTAAAATTAATGTAATTATTTGATTAAAGCTTCTAAAACTGAAGACAGCAGCTACTGACATTGGAAAAGTCCGGTTGCTACTGACATTGGGAATGGATCTGAATTTCAGAAAGACTACAAAACTGAGTTGATGATTGATACTTTGATATAGCAAGAAGGCCTCACATTATCTATGAAAAAGGCCACAAAACTTCAGGTAGGAAGCCTCAAGTGATGCAATTTCCCAAATTCAGAGCCAGATAGGCTTTTCGACCATCTCCTATATCCATTTGCAATCAACCTACATCCAGATCTCACCAAGAAGGAATAAACCTTTTCCCACATCCAAACTGATGCCCTTTTTATATTATAACTATTTACTCATCTATACAATTATCAGACTTTAAATCAGAGAGTTAATTCTTATGATAATAAAGAGTAAGTTTATTTAGAATCACATGGTAAGGAGAAAAATTAACTCAAATTTGATGTCCTTGAGTTGGGAGAACTAAATCTGAATCAATCACTTGTCTTGTCCAAGCTCACTGCCACTGCATCTGTGAACACACTCTAATCAAATACAAAAGCCTCATGCAGAAGCAAGCATACCCCATTCTGCTGCCTTCCCAGATGTGTGTCCTGTCTTTTCAGACTTGTACGCATATTAGTTTTCTTATCTATGTAATTGTTGACCCTTCTACTTGAAATGGTGCTCTATTAGTTTTCTTATCTATGTAATTGTTAACCAATGCTATTGTGCTACACTTCTTGATCCTAAAGGTGTCTATTCAGTCTCTATTGCAATTCCATGTTCATAGTTTGTATTGGTAAGGTGAAGGTGTTTCTTTCCTTCTAATTAGAATAAATAATTAGAAAATTGAGAATATTTCATTTCTATTTACTTGGTTGAAAGCATGGCATGGCATGGCAGAAAGCTTTACACCAGAACCGAAGTGGTTGCATCGCAGAGAGGGAGAAAGAGAAATAGCGGAGAAGATAGTATACCTCAGTTTTGGTGGGATTTAGATAAGCTCTGATGTATGCGACGACGATGCTGCGACGGCGATGCACGGAAGGTGCGACTGCGATGGCGAGGGATGCGACTGCACGGAACATGATTTAACATGGACTCTGTTTTACATGAATTAACATAAACTCAATAGATTTTAGTACTAATTACATGCTTTCCATGGATTAACATAAACTCAAAAGATCTTTCAACCAAGAACTCATTTGACTTTATAATAAACATGCTATCCATTTCAAATAATCTATAAGGCACTTTCTGATGTTAGATTCATGCTGAGCATTTGCAAGTGGTTCCAGAAATTCTCATACATAAAAATGCAAGAGAGGATGTGATTCCAGAAAAACTCAGAATTAAAAAAGAGAAGTTTTAAAAGCTGCACCTCTTTGCAATAAGCTTCTGCACGATCTTGGGGTGGAGGACGGTGAGGTCGTCTAACCACCACTCCCTGCTGAAGCAGGGCTTGACGCTCTAGGGGGTCTTGGTGGAGGAGGAGATGCGAAGGCCGGAGGCGTCGGGGGATGAGGAAGAGGAGGAGGAGGAAGCGAAAGGGGTCGCCGTCGTCAGTGGGATCTCCACTGACTTTATCCATGGACACAGAAAAGATTTGTGCCTTGATTGTGGCCTAACTTTCTGCATCAAAAAAAACTCAAAAGATAACTTCTGTTATGATATAAATACGGTAAAGAGAAAAACTTCTATCCAATGCAAAAGGTGCCTTATTCTTTGCCTGCAGTTAATCCTACCACATCTAATTTAGTTTGTTGTCGTAGCCACTTGGTAAAGCTTCCATAAATGCACAATATAACTCACATGGTAGAAAAAAATTGAGAAAGAATACATACAGGCATTTACCGAATTTATTACAAAAAATGCATTTATGGAAGGTATTGCATGCCAAGGAGCCTATAAACTTCATATACTGGTAAATCTACTGAAAGCAAGATCGTTAATTAGCAACCTGATAGCATGCAACTGCTAGAGTATCTTTATCGACCAAATGCAATAACGTGCGCAATTGAAACGAACCATAGATGCAAAAGGAATGCGTGGAAAACGCGCGGTGGCTGATCGCAAATGGTACAAATGCCCAAAAAAAAGAGTTGTAAAAGAAGCTATGTTTACAGGAGCCGGAAAAAAAAATAGAGCAGTATGACAAAGATACAAAAGCGGCAAAAAAGGTATAACAAAGCTTAGAAAGTACCTAGAGACGAAAGATAGCAAGAAATTTTTCAGAAAGATCTAAGAAAATAGTATTAACTGAAGCAATTCCACAACAAACTTACTGAGAAAAAGTGCCCTGGCATGCAATAACGTACCCCTTCACTTGGGTGGGGGCGGGGGCATGAAGCTGTAGGATCAGGTATTGCATGCCAAGGACCTCTTTCGATGAACGTGAAGAACAAAAAAGGAAATTAGCGGGAAAGAAAAGACTCTTACATGCAGGAAGACTCTAAACCAGTCTCCACGTCCTCCAGTCCCCAATCCACACTTTTGGAACGTTCCCTTACTCTCACATTCGCAAGCCCCAAAGGCAATCAAACAATTGTGAAGCAGGACGACAGAAATCAAAACACCATTGTAGGAAACAACCAACGCCAACCCAGAATAGGAACAACGGCATCCCCCATGACCACCTGCCCAAGCAAAAGCAACAGCGGAACAAACTACAACTTCGCGATAACTACGGATGCTCAGAACCCTTAGATGGGGAAGTGGGAAGTAGATGCGGCAAGCGGAAAGGGGGCCCTCTTCAGTGGCATAAAAGAATGCTGCAGAAGAAGACAGAGAGCCCAGAGCCGTGGCAACACGTATATCGCAGGCGCCCTTCCTGGAGCTCGCAACTCTTGAGGGATTTGAGCACGTCCTGCTAAGTCCAATAGAAGAGCCTGTCGAGGAAGGTCTCCGTCTGGCTCAGGAGGTTGCAGCCGGTCACCCCGTCGGTCATCTCCAGGGACGCGGCGGCGTAGTGGAGAAGGCAGACACTGGAGGGCGATGCGGCGAGGGGGACGGTGCGAGGGCGTGGGCGAGGCTGCTAGGGCTGGGGGGACGGTGCGAGGGCAAGGGCGAGGGGGACACTGTGAGGTCGAGGGGGAAGGAGGACGACTCCCCACACCATCTTCATTGGGAAATGGCGAGTAGACATTGGAAGGCGAATCGGCAGGGAATGAAGTAAGAGAAAGAGAAGAAAAAAAAATTGAATGGCTAGACTCTGCTGCTGCCACGTGTCCTGTATCTAGTTTAGGCAGGAAACAAGGACTTCTGTTTTAGTATTATAGTATAGATATATATAAAATAGAAAGGATTTCAGACATACAGATGTACGGTGCATTTAAAGACAGATAGACGCTTGTATGGGTCATGCAAAAGCTTTTCCTCAAAACATGGAGTCCTGACAGAAAGTGAGATGTGGTAGGTGAGTTCTGATAGATAGACCATATTGTTTATACCTACCACCACATTTTCTGCAGACCATCTATCATGTAAAGTAAGAACTATATGTCCGACAGTGAGTGAGAGAGTAGATATACAAATCTTTCAAGTTTCAAGATAATGGAAATGAGATTTTAAATTTGAATACATTAGAGTCAAATTTTCCCGCTAAAATATTTGAACTTGATAACAAAATGAATATCACAATGTGAATCATATATAAATCTTGTTCATTAAATGCTTCCATAAGGATTAAAAAGATAATAGGAATAACAATAGTACATTTATTGATATGAGAATATGTTAACAGTCATTACAGAAATCAAGTATAGTTAATAACAAAAGTCGATATCGTATATATATACAGACAATTGATAGAAGCAATCAATATGAGACATATAAGCAATTGATGTTTAAAAATAATCGATGTTTCAGACAATCAATGTTCAAGTGAAAAACAATCGATGTTTAAATATAATCGATGTGAACATAGAAGACTTCGGCTGTAGAGAAGTCAGAGTAGGTACCACACTTCGACTTTCCAAAGTTGGAGTGGGTATCATACTTTGACTTTTCAACAATCGGAGTCAGTATGATATATGTATATGTTGTGGACTTAGAAATTTTTCACAGATCAAAACGATTTCAGTCGAAGTGAACTTTGGATATGACAAAGTTAACTTCGTATATGACGAAGTTAAACTTCGGATGAACAAAAACCAACGTTGTCAGTCGAAGCTGAAACTTCGGATATGACGAAGTTAACTTTGTATATGACGAAGTGCCAGCTTCGGATATGATGAAGTGGACTTCGGATATGACGAAGTTGAACTTCGACTGAACAAGATCAAAAACATGCTTGAGGAACTTGAAATTCAAATGTCTATGTTACAAATCAGTGTAAATCTATGATGATAATGCAATAATATATTGTATTCATGAGAGAAACATGATAAAGAATATATTAATGATATTTTAAGTTAAACATAGATTTTGTTATTACTAAAATAAAAGGATAAAATATAAAAGTGATTCAACGAGACACGAGGGCATGACCATGCCAGTAGCCAGACATACCCCTGCCATGCTAGGATAAGGCAATGTTGATTACTCGATATCTATTGACACTTATTTTTGACCCAGAAATTGAGTCACTTTTCTTATTCAATGTGATGATACCCCAAATTGGTTATTACTTTTGAGCCTATTATACCTTAATTTGAAACCCGATCTCGCTTTGAATACCAAAACCCACGTAATTTAAGTTCATGCATCAGAGTATGAATGCACCGTGACCTTTTGGTGCATTATCCTTCTCTCTCCTTGAATGCAGCATACTGTAATTATGTGTTCTAAAGACGTCTATGCAAGATGACGCATTCATAGATTTTTCATGCAGTCCTTGCATGGTCGAACTGATCTTCTCGTCATTATCTCTTTGAGAGTTGTGTTTTTAAGAGTTTTAGGGTTCTAAATCAGGTCAAAACTCTTCGTGTTTATCTTCTAAGTAGTTAAAACTCTATTTTTGATGGATTTATCATCCAAAAATCAATTTTATTTATGATTATCATCTTAACTCAAGATTAGGATTTTGTCTCCATAAATAGATCTCTAGGACCAAAAAGTCAATAAGACTGCTCACGGGACTTCATGGGGACGTTGCTGCAATTTTTCCCACCCTAGCTCCTTCGTCCATCTCCAAGCCAGGAAGTCCTCTCTTGGGCATCCTCTCCATTTTTTTTTAATTTCTTTTATTTCTCATGCATACTAGTTTAGGGTTTTCTTTTAATCTCTCTTAGTCTCATCTCTTAAGCTCGAACACACACAGGCACACCTAACATTTCCTAAATAGGGTTTAAACCCATCAAAATAAGTTCCCTCCATGATTTTCATGTTATTTCTCTTTATGAATGGATACCACACAATCATGTATTTATAATGGGTTTTTCTCTCTATTAATCATCTTGGCTGGTTAAGGTAGATAGAAAGAACATGAGACTTTTGCTCTTTAGCAGGCTAAGAAGAGAGAAAGAAAGAAAATTCAATCTCCCATCCTAAAGGTCAAAAAACGTGATAGAGGGGGGTGAAGCGACCTTGGCTATTGAGGTGTTCTCAGATATGTTTTATGATGATTCTCCATTTTCAATTTCCAGATTAATTATGTTTTATTTATTTATTTTATCTTTCTGCAATTATTTTGGTGATGATCACGATATTTTCTGTATTTTTCTCCATGCTTATTTCAACGTAAATTCTATATCTACAATATTTTGGTGATCACGGTAGAAACCTTTAGTGACCATTGTGTTGTTTTGTTTCTCTTTCCTACCATGTGTGATTGTTTTCATGCTTATTAGATGTTAGGATTTCAGGTTTTCTATTTCCTTTTATTGTTTTATGTCGTGTGAATAGGCGAGTTATGAGTGGAGGGCACATTCATAACATATGTCAGTGCGACACGTCGCATTCAGCTCAATTCTTTCCTTTTTTTTTTCAGTGTTTCAATTTTCAGTGTTTATTTTTTTCAGGCTTCTATGTGATAGTTGATTTCCGTATAGTGATGCCTTGTGTCTTATTGCATTGATTTTCATGCATACTAAGGCCTTCTCTTATGTCTTCTAGGCAGTAGAAGGTGTCACACCCTCCTCCCTAAACGTATTTTGACCATGACTGTCTAGCTTGACGCACTCACATTTAAGATAGAGTAATTTGGTGTACTGTTTGTTAGTCTTGAGATAGAATTAATTTGTAGGCATTTTAGTGCACATAAGATCATGCATATATCATGTTTTTATAAGTGTCTTCCTACTTAATTTGGTGAGTATCTCTCTCAGTTGCGTAATATTCCTCGCTGTCAAGGGCGCTCTCATTCGAGAACCTCTATAAGTCTCTACTAATTGTGGACTCCCCCCGCACAATTGTCAAGCAAGTTGTACCAGAGACCACGTAGGTCATGCATATGTAATCTCAGTCCACCAGAAATCTGGACCTTATCCCTTAGGAATCTCACACTTTGAAAGAACTATATGCTTAATTATTAATCCACTAAATTAAGGGCCAAGCTAAATTCTTAAAAGATAATCTACCATTGCAAGCTATTTGACTTGGATGAGACTCTCCTAGCTATCTTCTCTCTCACTTGCTGCTTCTTTAAGTTGTTAGGGCTTGTTTTACACTAGTTGTTCCAACTATGTAGGCCTCCCTCTCCACCTTCTTATCATGGGGTCTTATTATTTGTACAATTTCGATCATCACCCCATCACGCTCCACCCCGTGGATTTTTTTAGATTATGTTTGGTATTTAGATAGACCGAGAATAGAGTGAAATAACCTTATCTCACTCTATCCCGTGAGTCTATCCAAATATCAAATATAACCTGAAGATCTAGCCCAGCCCAAGTCATTATCCCCTAAGTTGAGAGGGTACATTTTCTTGTCATACCTCTCCTTCTACTAATAATCAAGCTGCCCAACTGGTGCAGTTCCTCTCTCAGATCATGAGACCCTCTCAAGAAGTCCAAGAGCTCATCTGAGTCACCAAACGCAAAACCGCTAACGCCTCTTCCCCAAGAGCAAGCCTTCCAAATCTCGTACTCTGTATTGTCAGCCCAAGAGCTACCTCGGCCTCTGTAAGCTAGCTCTCATGCTCCCCACCTTCATCCCCTTATGACCTTTCATAGTAGGCCTCTACATTAAAAGAGTGCTTAGCGACCTGCATAAGGAGGTGAATCATTATGATAAATAAAATTTGATGATATCTACACAAAAAGTAGATATATATTGATGGTGTTTTTATTATTCTCTTGGTTATGTTTGATATTTGAATAGACTGGAGATATAGTAGAATTATCCTCAAAATTTTGAAGTTATCTTCAAAATTTTGAAAATAATCTCACTTTATCCCCACTCTATTCAAATACCAAACATAGTCTTAATCTACATTTCGCAATGTTTTTTTTGAATATGTATTTGTGTTTACTTCCAAGATCATTGGCAATTTTTTTTACTTGAATTATATTTATATTCTTTAGTCACTGTCATCTCGGTCATTCGATCGTAAATTGGATGAGTTAAGCAACTTAAACTCAGTGTTCCTAAATTTGAGAGTATCAAATTTGAGTAACTATTTCTCTTCCATTTAATTCCAAATTTTAGGAGAAAAAATAATATTACAAGATATTATTTAAGAAAAAAAACGTATTATCGAAGGTGATGTCCACTATCACCCTAGTAAAGCTTTTATTTTGCACTATGGTCTACCAGAGTTCTCAGCCATCCAATTATTCACCCAATCCAATCATCTAGCAGTTTCTTACTTAAAAAAAAAAAACTTTGGGGATAAAAGGCATCTCGTGAGGGTCATCACATAAGAATTGTATGCACATGTGCCCTTCAAGCCACTTATTTTGGGAATTAAGTACTTTTAAACATACCAACCAGTTGAATATTTTGCTGAGAGTTTCCTAGGCTGATAGTTTTACTGACATATTATTCTGTTGCATTACAGGTAGGTTGTATCATCGAATTGACTGGTGGATTATTTTACAATCATATAACTGGCGCACCGCCCGTAATACGAGGCGTATACGAAGAGGCGAAAGCTTTGATATGTTTTCAGAAAGAAGAAACGTACCTGAACTCTGTTAACTTGGCCCGGATTCTATTCTTGTTCCCACACGGCCGGGCAGCTTCCAAATCGAATCCCAATTACATTAGAAAAAACATAATTATGTTTTTGTTGATAAAAGCTAGACAAGACGGAATCAATATATTGTCCAAAGCAGACCATTATCAACAAGTGTCATCTATACTGCGTATTAACAAGACATTTCCCCACATCATGAAAGACACCCTGGCCTATTAAGACGTATATTTTTCATTTGACAAACAGGAGAGACGCATATATATGGAGCGGTGACTATGGACGGATCTAGAGAGCATCCAGTGGAGTCACGTGATTTTATCGGAATTTTTTTGTTCAAGTAACTATGTAAATTTTATTTGAGATGAGCATGATGGGGGAGCTCAACTACTTCCTTGGATTGCAAATCAAACAAGAAAAGGAAAGAACTCACATCTGTCAAACCAAGTACACCAAGGAGTTGCTAAAGAAATTTAGATTCAAAAATAGCAAGTCACTGTCAACGCCTATGAGCACATCAACAAGAATGGACAGTGATAAGAATGGTAAGAAAGTAGACCAAAAGATCTACAGAGGTATGATAGGTTCACTACTATATTTAACTGCCAGTAGACCTGACATACTGTTTAGTGTATGCATGTGTGCTAGGTATCAGACAGACCCCAAAGAATCTCATTTAATTAATGTCAAAAGAATTTTTAGATATTTAGCAAAAACCCATGACTTAGGTTTATGGTATCCAAAATCATGTGAAATTAATTTAGTAGGATACTCTGATGCTGACTACGCTGGATGCAAAATAGATAGGAAAAGCACCAGTGGCTGTTGTCAATTTCTTGCAGGATGTCTGATCTCGTGGTCCTCAAAGAAACAAAATTCAGTGGCATTATCTACAGCAGAAGCTGAGTACGTAGCTGCTGGAAGTTGCTGTACACAACTCCTATGGATTAAGCAACAACTTGAGGATTATGGACTCCAGATCAAGAAAATTCCTTTATTATGCGACAACACCAGTGCAATAAATCTAACCAAGAATCCAGTACAACATTCAAGGACTAAGCACATTGAGGTTAGATATCATTTTATTCGTGATCATGTAGCTAATGGTAACATAGATATTTCTTTCATTGATACTAATAATCAGTTAGCAGATATCTTCACAAAGGTCTTACCTGAAGAGAGATTTACTTCTCTTAGAAGGGAATTATGCATATGTAAATTGTGAAAGAATTATCTGTATAAAATTGAAATATAAAATTTCAAAATATCAATTATTTTTCCCTCCTTGAATTTAAGTAAAATTCCAAATGTTGCCTACTTGTTTAAATATCCTTGACGGTTCGTAATTTTTAAAAGAATTTATTTTCATCGAACTGGTCATTTTGTCATTTTCTGCCATCATGTCGCATCCAATTTTGAAAGGTCTCTTTATTCATATATCACGAAATCTGTATGGCAACGATTCACCTCCCACCTTCATCTTTCTCTTTCTTCTTGGCTGAGGCGATACCTATCGACTCCGGCATCGACTCTCTGAGATTTCAAAGCATCCAACTCCTTCCCGTCGAAAATTTCTTGAGGGTTCCTGTTCCAATCCTCTTTCCAGTCCTCCAGAAACTCTTCCCATCCAAAACCATGGCCTCTTCTGGTGTATCCGGTAGCGTAGGGGGCTATGGAGCTGAATTTCTCACCGCCGAGCAGCAGGAAAGGTTTGCGACCGTGAAGACTAAGCTGTGCGGTCACAAAGCAGTGGATGTGGCAGATTTACAGAAAAATGGAATGGGCAGCATCGTCGCAGCTATGGACAGATTGGGGTGGACGAAGATGGCTACCTTCTCAGAAGTAAGTTATCCTGACCTAGTAAAGGCGTTTTATGTATGTCTGAAGATAGAAGAAGATGGGACCTTGACTTCCATGGTCAAGGGAACTCAAATTAGGGTCAAACGAGAGTTACTGGCATCAATCTTCAGTGTGACTACTTCCGGTCACAGTGGAGTTCACACTATGGATATCCAGGCAAAAGGATGAGGGATTGTTGGTCCTGAATACAAATTGAAGGACGAGAAGCTAGATATCAACCAGTTGAATGCATTTAATCGTCTTTTGCACTTTATAGTTTGTCAAATTTTGGTTCCCAAAAGTGCTACTTTTTCAACATGCACCAAAGCAGACTCAGATTTAATGTTCTGTGCCATCCAGAATCAGGAAATCAATTTGGCCGAAATCATTATGGAAAGGATGAAATTTGCAAGTGCACATGTATGGGATAAGAAGAGTAAGCTGAATGTGTCTCTACTCTATGCCCATCTCTTAACTAAGGTATTTCAGCATTATGGCATCAGTGTGGTAGGAGATGTTTCTGAGAAGATGGGGCAGGCTATCCGCAGTAGGAACTTAAGGAAAAGCAGTTTTTCAGTTGTAAATGGTGTATGGTCAAAGACCTCTGTGGCTGAGGGTGAGGCCATTATTGGCGAAGCCCAAGAAGTCCAGGAAGAGGTAGGAGAAGCAGCTGTAGCAGCAGTAATCCAAATGGTTCAAGAGGAATCAGCAGCAGCAACACCAACAGCAGCACCAGCAGTAGTACCAGCAGAGGAAGCTAGAGCAGCAGTTCCAAGTATTCCAGAATAGCAGGAACAGATTCCATCAGTTCAGGAGGAACCAGAAGCAGCAGCAGCAGATGTTCAGGTCAATGCAGCAGCCAGCAGAATTGAGGATCTCTTGCTTGAGCAGATTGAGCCCGTTGGGCAATGTTCAGAAGTTGATCCTCCTTCTTCCCGAGTAGCCTCAGTACTCAGGGATGTACTGGACTCCATCCATAGCACTTGAGGGGAGCCAGTAATTAGTGATGATCAAGTAACAGAAGCTGTGGCATTAGGCCACACTACAGAAAAAGTGATGGAGGAAGCTCCCAGTCAGGGGGAGCAAGCAGTTGCTCATAAAAATATAACAATGGAAGATGCTCCTATTGAGGGGGAGCAATCTATTGATGAGGAGGCAGCTCCTTAGGGGGAGCACACCAAAAGTGTCCCTATGAATAATGAAGAGCATGTTGAATTTGAGGAGCCCATTGCAAGGGCACATAGCAAAAGGAAAAGAGTAGCACATAAGAGGCCCAAGGAGAAGCAGCTGAGGATTCAGTTGAAGCCCATTGTTAAAAGGCCGAATGAGCAAGGCAAGACTCTCACATCTCTGCAGTCTAATATTCAGAGTATCATTATCAGCCAGACCTCAGCAGCAAACGAGATTGGAGCCTTATCCACTGAGGTACATAACTTGAGAGATGATTTTAAAATGTTCAAGAAATTATGCAGATAGATGAAAGGTGAGTTTGATAGTGTCAAGAAGCTTATCTCTTCAAGGGTGCAATCCACCTCTGCCCCTCCAGTTCACTCTTCTGCTGCACCGGTTAGTAGTGCAGGGACATCAGGGCCAAGGCCGGTAGATGAAAATGCAGGGCCATCAGGGCCAATTGTAGTAGAACCAGCAGGGCCATCTGAAGATGTAGCAAGGCCATCAGGGCCATCTGAAGTTGTGGCAGGGCCGCCATGGCCAATGATCTCCGAGGGTATGACTCCAAGAGTAGAAGAGCTTGCAGCTGCTCTCGAAGCCCCTGAATCTTCATCTCTTGCTACACCAGCCCCTCCTTCACCACCCTCTTCATCCACAGCACCTCCAGCACCCATCACCTTCAAACAACCTATGCCTCGAACCATCTCTTCCCCAACTCTTTTCCATCTCAACCCATTTCATCTCCTACTATCTCTCAAATCATTTCTCCACCTTCACCTGTCTGTGAAGATCCTCCAGTTTCCTCCTCAGAAGATGGAGCATCATCCTCTTCTGGCCCCTCTTCAGCCAGATCATCCACCATTTTTTCTCCAAGTTCTCTCCTTCATCCTCCTACTCCACCCTCTTCTATCACATTCATTCCTGAAAATCCACAACTTGCCAGTGCTTTTCTAAACAACTGTGAGAATGAGTTGAAGCGCACCACACTCATCTCAATCCTGGCAGTGGCTAGTCATGTTCACATGACTGATTCCTCTAGTCCTGTTCAAAAAAAGAGGAAACTCTCATCCACCCTAGCTCTTCCTTCAGAACCTAAGTTTCCTCCTCTTTGGTACTCCCTCACTGTTGAAAATCGAAGGAGACCAATTTATTGTGAATATCTCCAAAAGTGCATTCTTTCCACCACTTTTGGCATTCCCTTTCTCAACCTAACTGATCACCTCAACATTGTCCTTCCTTATTGCCATATTCCCAAAGCCGACTAATCAAAAATCTTCCAAATGGCTGAGTGCAAGACTGAGGATCAGTGGGCTAAAGGGCACAAGGCTCTCTACAGCAAATATCTTCTTGCCAAGTCAGATAGCACTCCTCCCCGGGATCACCCACTCACCCTCTCTGAGTGGTTTGTGTTTCACCATCAAGCTCTCTGGGCCCCTTTCATTCTCAAAGAAATAAGGATCGCAAGGTACTTCCAGCTGTACAATGATTTTCGATATCTCAACAAGCTACCTGAAGTACAGTTTGGCCAATTCCATGGAGCTATTGCCACTCTTTGAGCTGAAAATCCGGTCAATTGCTCCTTCACAGTGGACTTCACAACCCTGAAATTGCCTGAAAAAGTTTTTCTTCCCAAGCTACACTCCTTGGTGTTGGATTCCTCTGCTGGCTCTCATGCTTTTGAGAGATTTGGTCGAGTAATAGGAAGAATATCAGCTCAGCAGGGTCACCTCCCCTCCTTCCAAAGGTTTATTTTCCAAGAATTTTATCTGGGCCACATCTCTTCTGAAGTTCTTGCTCCACTCATTTTTGAATGTGAAAGGCTTTCTCCCAAAGATTGAGAAAAGCATTACAATCAATCTGCTCTTTAGTTGGAATCGTTAAATTCTTCCTTGGTCAAGTCAGGCAAGCCACCTCTCTCTGCTGAAGCCTTCCTGGATTTAAATTCCATCAATCCCGTTCGAATGGTACAAGCTATTTTTGGCCTTGAAGAAAGATCTTCTGCAGCATCAGATTCACTACCCTATCAACATCAACCAATTTCTTCGGTTTGCCAGCTTTGGATCCTTCATCTTCTTCAAACAATCTCTTGGAAGAGAAGAATATGCTAATTTTCTAGAAGATCAGCGCCAACTTCACATCAAGAGGATGCTTCCAGACATGGGGCCATCTTACTCTATTGCTTCTGGGGTTTTCCAGATCTATTTTGAGGAGCAGGAAAGCAAGGCCTTGCGCATTATTCAGCGGCATGCCTCCCTTCTATCTCCTGCCCTCTACCTTTCTGTAACCTCCCAAGATTCATAGAAAAGCTCTTTGCTCTTCTCTCTATTTTATCTCTCTTCTTTGTCTCGCTCTTATATCTTTTTGCTTAATGACAAAAAGGGGGAGAAATTTAGTTCTTCTGAATTAAATCTCTTATATTTCCGCATTTTCATTTAGATTCATTTCAGATCATCTATGCTTATTGTTAAGTTTTGTCATCACCAAAAGGGAGATATTGATGATCAGTTTATCCCCATGTAATTTAAATTAATTACATATTTATTTTGGTGCTATATAAAGTTTAATCTAACATATTTTCTATGAGATTTGAGCACATGAAATGAAACAAGGAACAACAAGCTAAATGGGTAAGTAGTATAGCAATGTAAGTACAAAGCATGACATTTTCTAAGTACACATCGACTCTGTAGTTGTTATAACGATTTCCTTAGAATCATAACGATTTCCTCATTCACATCGATTTGCTCTCACAACGATTTCTTAAGTGAGAACAACGATTTGCTCTCACAACGATTTCTTAAGTGAGAACAATGATTTGCTCTCACAACGATTTCTTAAGTGAGAACAACGATTTGCTCTCACAACGATTTCTTAAGTGAGAACAACGATTTGCACCCACAACGATTTCGGCTTCACAACGACTCGTTAAGTCTCATAACGATTTGATCCTTGTAATGATTCGATAAGTTACACAATGACTCTATCACTGTAATGATTCATTTAGTTACATAATGACTTGGTCTCCGTAACGATTCGATATAGCAAACAACGATTTTCTCACATCGTTTTATCTCTAACAACTTGCTCATAACGATTTGCTTATAGAGTCATAACGATTTGTCTATATAACGATTTGTATGTGCATCGGTTTGCTTATAAGTGCACAACGATTTACATGGATATCAACTCATTTACATAACGATTTCATAAGTCATGCATGTAACGATTTCATGGAATATAACGTCTTGATATTTGAACTCGTTTCTGAGTTCGTTGAAAAGTCAAAATCTTCACGTATATATTTCTGACAACTATGCATTTATTATGACTGAACGTATCACTGCAGTGCATGCAAATGATATCTTCTATTTCCACACTTACACTGTAAACATCTTTTTAGAAGAACAGAATGGAACTTCCTTTTTGATATAAAATCAATCTAACGTTGACTGACAACAAGAGACAGTCTAGCTGTCTATTGTTTTAGCATTTAATGCGTGCAGGTCTCTAACAGCGTACCTCAATACAACGTTGGACAATATGAAAGATAACGGATATCAGAGAAGATCCTCTCTCTTTTGTTGCGTGTATGGAAAGCTAAAGACTGCTCTACAGTGGCATGCAGTCTAACGTAAACAAAAGCTTAGAGACAACGGGTATTTCAACGTTCAAATTTCAAATAGAAGATATATAAAGAAGACTGAAGCTCCAGAAGAAAACACCGGGAAAACAGACAAAGCGTACAACAATTTTTCAAGTCTTCTGTGAGAAACCTGAAGAGCCAAGTCTTTCACTCTCATCTATTCTAGCTCTTGCTCTCTGAGATTAGTGAAGATCCTTGAGAGAGACTCCAGTAATGAGAGTGTTCCTCACTATAGAACTTTCCCTCTCAGTCTTAGCTTCAGATCTAGCATTGTATAAGCTTGATCTAGGGGCTTGATCTCATTTCCACATTCTTGTGTTCTTGTGTTCCCTTCGTGTTGAAGGAAGATCTGGGGGTTCCTGGGTGTGTGTTCCCTTTGAGTAGAAGGAAGACCTGGTGGTATCCAGGTGTTGTAATTCCTCTTCGGGTTGTGAAGAGAAGACCAGCTGCGGCTGGGTGTGTAAGGGTCCATAAGGGGAACTGTACCCTTGAGTAGTGAAAGCCTGAGTTGTTGCTCTGGGACTAGACGTAGGACTCCTAAGGAGAGGGGATCCGAACCAGGATAAATCCTTGTGTAGTGTGATTGCCTTTGCGTGTTTGCTGTTTATCTTTACTAACACTAACATCCATCGAAGTGTGTTTGTGTGACTATTTTGTGAACAGATTTTAGGTTCTCAATATTTTAAAAAATCTCATTTACCCTCCCTCTGGGCTTGCTAGCTAGGCAACAGGCTAGGCAATTGGCCCACTTCCCTTCTCATGGAAGTTTAGCCATCTGGCCCAATTGAGCCTCAAGCTTGGCCATGGTTTGTTGGTTCGTGGCAAAGAGTTGTTGTTGTTGGTGCAGTTGTTGTTGTTGGGCCAAGATGATTTGTTGAAGCTGAGTAAATAGTTCCTCAGAATTTGATTGAGGAGGTTGTTAATAAGTGGGCTGACTTTATTTGAATTGAGAAGAGGAGTACTGAGCTGTTGAAGAGAACTGGGCGTTAGGCCCTCTGGCATAGACATTCCCATAAGAGTTGGGCTGGGTCTAGAACTGATTGTGGAAAGATTATTTTTGGGCTTGAGAATTGGAGGAGTTAGATCCTTAAGACTGAGCCTGGTGATTTTTCCAAGAGAAATTTGGGTGATTTCTCCAACCCGGAATATATGAATTGGAGAATGGGTCTAAATTGGGCTTGGGGAACCCTTGGGCTACTTGGACTTGTTCTTAGACTTGTTCTTGAATGAAAGGTGGAAGTTGGGCTGCTATTGGACAATCAGTTATGTGGTGAGTGGTAATGGCACACAAACTACAAGCCTCCTGAGCATAATGATCTTGGTTAACATAAGGGATTGATGTTGATGGGCCAATGGGCTCGTGATTGGTTCTAGAAAGGATTTGGTCTATCTTCTGAGACAACATAGCTACTATTTAGGCCATAGTATCCACTTTTTCCCACTTCTGGGCCATGAGATTATTCTCAAATCTGGGATCTAATTTAGATCGATTTCTGACCTCATATAAACCAGCCCGCTTGGATGATCCAACTGATCTCTCATAGGAAGATAAAGATGTATGATTTATAGAATTTCACTCAACATTTCAAAAAGGTCATATGCCTCATCTTCGCTCTTACTCATGAATGCCCCTCCACATGATGCATCCACCATTTGCCTATATTGCTCAATTAACCCCTCATAAAAAGCTTGCACAATTTGCCATTTTGATAGACCATGGTGGGAACATTTTCTCAATAAATCTTTTAACCTCTCCCAAGATTCATGTATTAATTCCCCTGGCAATTATGAAAATCCAGTAATAGCCCTCCTCATCGTATTGGTTCGGCCTATAGGGTAGAACTTCTTTAAAAATTTCTGTTGCATTTCTGCACAAGTTCTAATTAGTTTCCCTATAGTGCTCAACCAATCTTTGGCTTTGTCTTTTAGAGAAAATGGGAAGAGGGTCAATCTGAGGGCATCATTAGAAAAGTTTTGAATTTTTACAATTGAGCAGATTTCCAAGAACTCATCAATATGTTTGTAGGAGTCTTCATTGGTATTTTCATAAAAAGATGGAAGCATTTGAATAGTGCTTGATTTGATTTCATATTGGAGAGCTTGATTTTGGGGAAGATTAATACAAGATGAAGGTTGATATTGGTTGAGAATGAAATAATCCTTCATCTGTTTTGGGACTTCTTGATTATCTTGATTTTCAGCCATTTGATTTTTCAGAAGATTTTGTCTTAGATGGAGAATTCTCTCAATTTTTGGGATTGGTCCTAGCAAATTAGGGCTTTGTGATCTCCTACCATGCATGCACTAAGACCAAATGAGAGAAGAGAGAGAATGTTTTTTTTTTTTTTTAAGTTTTTAGTTTTTTTTTATTTTAACAAGGACAAACAAGTTTTAAACAATTATTTGACCTAGAGATCCTAGAGTTGAAAGTGAGCTTTCTCACAAAGTGACCTAGACCCAACCTAAATCCACTATTAGGTATATCCACTGGTTAGGTAAGAGGTGGAGTAGTGGGAGGCTCCCCCTACTTTCGTAGGGACCTAATTAGAGAACCACTTTCCGACTTAGGCGTTTGCCTTTTAACCTCTAGTCTTAGACACTCGTTTCCAAAACTTGTTAGTGGGTCTAAGTGAACTTAAACCTCAGTGTGAATCCTAAGGCCAATGTTTACTGACTTTTATTAAGGGTTAGGAATGCCAAAGATGCAGGAAATTGTGGTTTCTGGGCTAAGGAAGGGTGATCAAATCCCCACCTTACCTTGTTAGGGGTATTGCCCTTAAAGTATTTTAGAAATGATGTGCACACAAAAAATTCAAGCAAGAGATTCTATGCAAGCATGGTAGTGCATGGTCATGTGTTTTAGAAAGTTGAAAGATTCTCACCTTGCCTTCCACAATCTTCAACAAAAAAAGGAAAAATTTCAAAAAGATAACCCTGAAGATAAAAATCTAAATGATGCATGTCCTAAAGATGGAAGTTTCTAATCTTGACATGGCATCTTTTTATTGGTTCAAATGATGATTTTTTAAATTAATGTATCTAACTACCAAAATATTTTTTTTAATTATCTAAATATGACAACTAAGAAAAGAAAACTAAATCAAGAGGGTTTTAAAGGTACTTACCTCCAACATAATCCATCGTTCTTTAGGAAATGGAAATAAATAGAAAGAGTGAGGGAGAGAAGAAAAATTACCTCAACTTACCTTTTTCTGATTTTTTCTATAATTTTTTATTTTTTTTTCAAAACAGAACTTTTTACCTACATACCATACTTTCAGTGATAGATTTCTGACAGATTTTCCTTTTCTACGATTTTCAAGGTTTTTTTTTCAGTTTTTTTTATTGGACACCTACAAAAGGGAAAAAAATGTTAGCATGAATATATAAAAAAGAAACCAAGATTAAAAAGTTTAAGAATTTAATTCCCCGGCAACAACGCAAAAAATTGATAGCTCACAAATGTATTGTTAAACACATGGCTAACAATCTTAAAATAATTGGTCTACACTAAGTATTTTAACAATAGTTAAGTGGTGAGAACCGAGTCGTATCCACTGGAAAAAATATTTTAGAATTAAAAATGTTGGATTTTTGTTTAGGAAAATAGATGATAGTTTTAAAACTATGATGCACTAAATAAATCTAATCTAAAGAGTCGAAATAGAGAGAGATAAAGACAGATTAGAAAGACACAAAGTACTAAACATAAACTCCACTAATCAAGCAAATGTTTAATAACAAAGGTACATGAATCATGAAATACAATTAATGGTAAAGTAGAAAAGAAGTGGGAGAGCTCTGGCTAGATGAAGTCCCGACGGTGGTGTGCAACCAAGTAAATTGACCCGACCTTTAAATGACGACGACTCCAGCAAACCTCTTGCTTGGACCGTGAAGAAGAGAGAGAATTAAAGGATAGATATAGAGAGAAAATAGAAAGAGAGAGAGAACATTTTAAAAACTGTGAGAAAGAGAAGAGAGAGACGAGAAGAGAGAGGATAGAGAGGGAAGAAGAGAGAGATCGGAGAGAACGGAAAATAGAAGAGAGACAACGAGAGAGAGGGGGCGTGCACGGCTGCCTCCTCTACGTGCATGCATGCACGTAGAGAGGAAGAGAGGGGGCGGAGTGGCAACGTGCAGGGTGCGTGCAAGGGCGCGTGGTGGTGAGCGCGGAGACGTTTGCATGTGCGCAAGGGTGGCTGGCACTGGCGTGCTCATGTGGAGGTGATGGTGGGCGGGCGCAGGCGCACACACGTGAGATGCTGGCGTGCGCGGGTTCTACGGCGGAGGTAGCGTGAGCCTGGCGTAGCGGAGCCTGGTGCGGGGCAGTGCGCGTGGGTGACGCGGCGGACCTGCGGGCAGGATGCTATTGGCGTGGGGTGCTGCGGCGGTTGGCAAGCGCGGGCGAGGGAGAGCAAGAGAGAGAAAGAAGAAGAGGAAGAAGAAGGGGGGGGGGGGGACGCGGCATGAGAGAGGAGGCAAGAGAGATGAGAGGGAGAGACTTCGAAGGTAGGGAATGAGAGAGGTTGAGAGATGGAGAGTTTTTAAAATATAGATAGAAAGAAGAGAGGAAAGATGAGAGAATTAAGGGGAAGGGTTTTGAAAATATAGAGGGATTTTTAAAATGAGAGAGAGAGAGAGATTTGAAAATTGAAAAGAAAGCGAGGGAAAGAAAAAGATATTTTAAAAATCAGAATCTCTCTTCAATATCTCTTGATCCAATTAGATCTATTAGCTCATTTGAAACCTCATTTATTAACTCATTAATCTTACAAACACAACACCAAAGAGGTTTAATCAATTATCACACTTGTAATCAAATGATAAAAGAATCTTATGAAATTATCATTATTTGTCAATAAAATTATACAATTATTCTAACAATTACGTAATTATGACAATCCAACATTAAAAGATCATAAAGCAACATTGCCTCCATAGGAAAAGGTCATTCGAGTAGCTCGAAAATTGAGAGACCCAAACATATCTACTCATCGAGCTAAATTCTTTAGCACGGGAGTAGGGGGCAAGTGGAGAGGGAAAATTTTGACCCTTTAGCCCACACCATAAGACCCAATTGTTGAAGACTGGCTCAGTTGGTGAAAGTCCAGTTATTAAATAGGAGTCTGCCTTACAGAGCCCAATTACTATGCAGGGCCTAAGAAGCACCATGATCACCTAATCTACTGACCTAATGAAGGCCTTGACAAGGATGTCAGGAAGATAGCCTGAAGCAATAGTGTACCTCTCGAGATAACCTCTTGGCATGCGTTAGGGTAAGAAGTTAACTTGGCTTGCTCTTCACATGTTAGCTCAGCCCCAGTAGGTAAATCTTAACTAAAAAATCCCTTAGCCCAACAAAGTTTTAGCTAAGTGGAAGTGAAGTAGCTAATACTCCTATCTGATATCTTAGTCAGTGGATCTCATGTGGATGACTATTATCCAATGAGAAGGGGAGCCTTAAAGAGGATAATGAAAGGTTGCCCATGATCTCCACAATCACCACCCACATCCCTCATCACGGGTGTTAAAGCCCATTATGCCCACTACTCTACAGTTATGCCCATGATCTAGCCTTAACTACAACCACGTCATTTGGAACCTTTGGGAGGCTCGATTACCTTTAAATCCCAAAGGAGATCTTTCCGTCGGGGTCTCCACCTGACAGTGCTTCCTTCACCTTCACAAGGAGAAGAGGAAGAGGAAAGAGAGATGGGGAGCTATTGTGTGCATGCAAGATGTAGATGAGTTCTCTTTCCTTAAGCTTTTTCAGCCCACTTTATAGGCCTTCAGAATTGCACCCTAAGCCTCCTCCCTTGGAGGGAAATTAATGGCTTGCCCAGGAGGCCTCCCCGATCAACCTCAGAACAACCATATGCCCATTACTTTAATGGCTGCAACATTATAGATAAGCCCCTCCTAGAATCTGTGTTATGCAAATACCCCCATGCCTTCCAGGCCCTTTTGTGTGTGACCAGTAGGCCCAACATTAAGCTGGTCGGACATTCATGAATAATTAAATCTCCATTTAATGTTCATTTGACTAGTCAAAAGTTTGAAGTTGGATCAATAAGAATTAACCCCTTAATTCTTCAAAAACTGTTAAATCTACTATCTTAACAACCTAAGAGCATCAACAAATTACAGTTGCTTCAAAGATCGCATCGTAACCTCCAGATGATATCAGGAATAATCATTCCATTAGTACCTTTAGATCATCAGTTATCGTGCAATTAATGTTCTTCATCTGTTATGTCTCAGATTGAATAGAACAACTTGGTACAGTTAATTCAATCCTCCATGACTAATGGACATCAGAAACTTCTTTCAAATTCTATGTACTGTTTTGTCTAGAGACTTTCATTCAGTCATATATATATATAGAGACATATCCCTCATCCGTATGAGAGTAAGTAATTCCATCTCATCACTCAATTGCCATTGCATGATTCTCATCAGACCAATAACCACATGCAACTAGACATGCGGCTAAGACCCATGGATATGGCATCAAAGTTTGATCATCTTGCATGCAAGACATCTTTGATGACTCGAGTCCGAGAACCACTTGCATCACTGAGATTACCAAATTAACTCGGAGATACGTCTGGACTTGAATGTTTTGTGCGAGTCAATTCAGTGAATTCATTCAACAAATGAGCACCTATACATCTACCTTAAAGTCTCCACTTAAGTGATGATGAGATCAATCACCCTTATTACATAAGTAGGTAGCATGTATACTAGTCTATCTGAACTTCCATGATGTTCATTCTGAATGAGTCCTTCGACTTGGAATATTTAGGACTTATGTTTACATGATGACAATCTCATTAATAATAACTCCTTATGATTTGTCATCAATTACATAAATCTATGAACTTCATCATATGCTAAGAAGATAATGAACATAACATGATGAATATAATTGATTATTTCAGTGTAGAGTTCACATCACTTACTGACTTAATCGATATCGTGGCAACATAATCGATCACTTTAGTGTAGTGATATCACTTACCCACTGACTTAATTGATTATCATGACAACATAGTCGATTACTTTAGTGTAGTAATATCATTTTCCTACTTAATTGATTATCGAGAAAATATAATTAATTGCTTCAGTGTAGTGAATCATATCATTAAATACTTAGTCGATATCGATGATGAGAAAGTATGGTCAATTTATTCAAGAGAGTCGACTGTGAGTACATTTATTGATTGACTTGTAGAATACCTACATCTAACATCTCCATCTTAGGATTCTTGATCTTTTATTCTTTCTCACATATTCCTTCTTTGGTGAGTAAGAGTGCAATGCAATTTTTCAAATCTCAAGACTATTTTATGGTTTGCAACCAGATTTGAGATCCAACATCTCCAAGCCTGTTAACTTAAATAGTGATTTGATAATTCGGATAGGTTACCAAAATTTTATCAATAGTAAATATTTATAAATTATGAAAGTTCTATCTAACCCTCTTAAAAATAATAAAATTATCAACTCTAATAATTTTATCTCTCAAATTAAAAATCTTGTAAACCATATCTTATGGACAGGTCAACCAGTCGGAGTCCAACAGTGCATCTTTTGTCGAGATTCCTCATTCTAAATCAAAAGCAAAGAAGCGAGCTTGGACAGAGACACGTAGAACCACACCTGTCAACCTCCGTCATGATGCTCCAACCCCCCCTCGAAAGCTCCAGCAACATTAATTCCAACCTTGCTGAGCCTCCGCTGCCAACATGTTGTGTTGTTGTCTCCTCCCCCAGCCCCCTGACGAGCTCCTGTGCTGCCGGCTGCACGAAAGATGCCTCCTTTCAGATTGATCTTGCTCTTTCTTCTCTGGCTGTCCGCTTCCACCGCCGCCGGTGAGAACGCGCCCCCGCCTCCACCCGGGCAGCCCAACGCTCCCCCGCCTCCCCCGCCGGGCCTCCCTCTCCAAGACGTGACCCCGCCGCCACCCGACCTTTCGATTCCGGCGATCCCGGCCAACTGTCCGCCTACTACCGTGGTGCAGTGCTGCCCGTATCCACCGCCGAGCCCGTACACGAGCCTCCCTTACTACAACTACTCGGCCTCGGCGGAGCTGCTGGTGCGGAGGGGGGCGGCGGCCGGCGCCTTCCTGACGTTGGTTTCCGCTGCGGCTCTTCTCTCGACTGCCGCGTGATCGTGTCAACTTCTTCACGCCGTCCGTAGCTCGGATCGTGGTGTTTCCTGTCTCGATCGGTTTCTTTGGTGACATGCTGTATATACGTAATTCGGTTTTTCTAAATGGTTTTCCTATGTTCTGTGTGTATATATATATGAGATAAAAGATGGATATATTTATCACTGTGATACTTATGTTGATGCATATACTATTAAAATGATCGTTGTGTACAAAAAAAGAATATTGAAAGCTTCTTATGCGATTTTTTTTTTTTTTTTGCGAGAAGACAGTATGCGCAAAATAATTATTATGTGGTCTTTTGCACATTTTAAGTTGAAACTGATGCTTCCGAAATCATTAAGAATAAGTTGGAGTGCATATAATAAACCTATACTTTAATATTAAATAATATTTATGCGTTCTTGATAATTTAATTCTGTAGATTTCAAGGGTATTGCAGTCGACTGGATGTCATTTTAAATTTGAAATGACAAAGTCTTGTTTATAACAATTGAGATATGATTCTGAACTACACATCTAGTTGGCCATCTCACAATATATATATTTTTTGTTTTTCAAATTTGAAATGACAAACTCTTATTTATACATTTGAGATATGATTCTAAATTATATATCTAGTTGACCATCTCGTAATATTTAATTTTTTACCCTTTGATTTGAACTAAATCAGTAACAATCGTAGGTTGAGATTTGGCTTCTCCCTCTTACAAGTAACTTTCAATTAATTCTCTTATTAACATATTAATAAAAGTATTTTTGCTCATTTAGTTTGTATAGTAATATTACAGGTTGTGTTTTGGTCTAAATGATCTAAACCACTGAATATTGTCAAACACATGATCTACAAAGTCAGATTTAAAAGTGTAGAGAGTGTTGCCCAGACCCAAAGGGGGCGAAATAGGTGATGATGGAGAGAGATGAATAAGTCACGATTGTAAATACTGCAAAACATTTAAATGGGATGAGCAATTATATATTCTGGTTCGATATCTACATCTAGTCCTCAAATTAACATATGAGATTTCACTATGTTGAACCCCAACTTTTGTACAGATTGGATATCGATCGAGCTCCAGCAGGTCTTTATCTACACATTGAATATATGAGATTTCACTATGTTGAACCCCAACTTTTGTACAGATTGGATATCGATCGAGCTCCAGCAGGTCTTTATCTACACATTGAATATATACATATTTTCAGCTGGTCATACTCACCACGTGACATATATGCACAGCAGCACATGCATGTAGGTATTCTCTTTTTACTCAAATAAGGAACCTGGCAATATTGTCCCTTACCTCCACCAAGAAGTACAACCCAAGAAGATGTGAAGCAAGTGGCCGAGAATGTCTATAAGAAGACAAATGTGGAACAAATGGGAAGCAAGCAAAACAAATGACGATAGTAGCTAGAAAGAGGTGATTTCAATCCTTAACTCATTATAGATGATGATTTAAATCTGCCGAATCTGAAGCTCATATGAGCCATGAGCAACCTAAGGAGCCCATATAGTGTTGGCATATTTATTGTTAAATTTAAATTTTTATTTTTGATTTCATTTGATTTGGTGAACTTTACAAAGAGTTCTTGGCTCTCCAATGTGAGGATTATTCCATATTGAAAGTTGAGAAAAGTTTATTTCTTTTATATGATTGTTTCTTTTCTTTAGAGATGTGATCTCTAGGGAGAGCTATGGAGGAGGGTCTATTTGGACTTGTGGGCTTTGGGCATTATTTCACACACGCGCGACTTGCATTGCCTTGGCGTGGCGCGCGTATGGAGGTCTAGTTGGTCGCCTACATGCCTTTCTTTATTTTACTTTTTGACTGTTGACCGAATGTTTGATTTCATCTTGGATTCCTTACCCGTTTTGGAAACTGAACGGTCGCCCATCCTTAATGGGGGTGTTACCGCAATGGGTATGGAATAGAGAGAAAGAGAATCTCTCTCTCTAGTTTTTGCTTCTGCGTTTTTCCCCTCTTGCGGTAGTGTTCTTCCTGTGCCTTCTCCGCAATGGCGATTGAGAGCTAGCGACTGGTCTAAAAAGTGTTCGTTCGTCGGTGTGATTTGGAGTGCACCTTCACGCCATAGTGGTGTTGGGTCGTCGTATTTTGGAAGGAGTTCGCCATCATCCTATTGCACCGTGGTAGGGGCGAAACAACTTCAAAGAAAGCGACATCGCGCTTCGGCCCTCAAGTTTGCATACATTCGATCGTACTCTCTGTCATCTATTTTAGTTATATTGATCATATTGAATCTGTCTGCTCCTGCTATATACTTCTTGATTTTCAACATTTGAAGTCGTTTCGGATTCGATCTGTTCATATGGCACATGATGCTATTGCTCGTCCAGAAAAGCTTTCTGGCCAGTTCTTTAAGAGATGGCAACAAAAGATGAGATATTGGTTTACTTCGTTAACTTTGTTTACTGTCATTGAGAATGGTCCTTCAGCAAAGGAGAACGAACATGCTAGATTTGTTGTGCTTAAACAGTTTAAGAAAAAAGACTATTTGTGCATCGATAGTATTATGTCATGCTTGTCTGATAAACTGTATGACATATATTGTTCTGCTGAAACTGCTAAAGAGTTATGGGAATCTTAAAATAAGAAGTATGGTTCAGAGGATGTAGGCCTAGATACTATTCATGTGGCGAATTACTTTGATTATAGATGAAGGAGGATATGTTCGTAGTGGATCAAGCCCATAAGATTCAATCCTTGGTGTTGGAGATTCAGCGTTGTCACATGAGCATTGATGAGAAATTTTAGGTCTGTGCACTTTTAACTAAGTTGCCACAATCTTGGAATGACTTTTCGTTGACTCTTCAACATAAGAGAGATAAAATGACTGTAGAGCAAGTCATTACTGCTATACAGGTTGAGGAGAAAAATAGGGATAGGAACAAGTCTAGGAATCTTCCTGCACCTACTACTGAAGCTACTGAGTATGACTTTAAGGCCAATCTTGTTGAGAGAACCAAGAACTTTCACAAGAAAAACAAAAAAGAACTCAATCAGAATATGAAGGGTAACAAGACTATTAAGAAAAACAACCTTGATGCAGATATCACATGTTATGTTTGTGGTAGAAAAGGTCATAAGACTTACGAATGCTTTGATAGAAATGGTGGTAAGAATTTCAAGAAGAACAATCCCAAGAACAAACTGAATGCTACAACTGGTCAACCACAAGTGAATGTAACTGTAGGGTCCACTTCAGATAATAGGTTTGTAACCATTGATTCTGAAACCTATGTGGCATGTCTACCAACTAATTGGTTGATAGACACGGGAGCTAACATCCATGTCTACTATGATAGAGGTTTGTTCTGTAACTTTCAGGACCTCACAGGCAGAAGCGTGACTATGGGCAACTCCACTGCAGCTGTTGTAGAGGGAGAAGGTCAAGTGAACTTAAAGCTTACATCTGAAAAGATATTGAGCCTCTATAGAGTGCAGTTTGTGCCGGGAATGAGGAGGAATCTGATTAGTGGATCATTGTTAGTTCAACATGATTAAGAACTTTTGTTTAAATCTAATAAAGTTGTAATAACTAGACATGGTGTATTTATTGGGAAAGGTTATCTTTCTGATGGTCTGTTTGTTTTAAACACTAATTCTAGTATTAATGCTAATTCCTCTTTTACTTCTTATAATGTGCAATTGTGTGATGTGTGGCATGCTCGCCTTGGTCATGTAAATTTGAATACCATTACAAAATGACTAAGTTGAACTTAATTCCTCCATTTAACATTGATAAAAGTAATAAATGTCAGATTTGTGTGCAAGCTAAACAACCTAGAAAGCCTTTTAAGTATGTGGATCGGAACACCTCTATTTTAGAATTGGTTCATACTGATATGTGTGGGAAGTGGTTCCCTAACTAGAGGTGGGAAAAGATATTTTATTACTTTTATTGATGATGCTTCTAAATTCTGTATGCTTTACTTAATTAAAATTAAAGATGAGGCTTTAGAAAAACTAATTGAGTTCAAAGCTCTTACTGAAAAACAAATTGATTCGTTTCTTAAACGTTTGCGTTCCGATAGAGGAGGAGAGTATATTTCTCATGCAATGGATAATTTTTGTAAAGAAAATAGAATAATACATAAGTTGACTGCTATATACTCACCCGAGTCTAATGGAGTTGCTGAGAGGAAAAATAGGACTTTAATGGACATGGCGAATTCCATGTTGTGTAGCTTAAGCTTGCCTGAGAATTTTTGGGAGAGAAGCTTTACTCTCTACATGTCATGTCCTAAATTGTGTTCCTCATAAATCTCAAGAAAAATCTGCATTTGAATTGTGGTTCAAAAGAAACTGATTATAATTTCTTAAAAGTTTGGGGTTGTCTTGCAAAGGTTAAAATTCTTGAAACTAAGAAAAGCAAATTGGTTCTAAAACTGTGGATGGAGTCTTTATAGGTTTTTCTAAAGATAGTTCTACATATCGATTTTTAATCATTAAATCTGATGTTTTTGGTATTATAGAAAATTCTATTTGTGAGTTTGGTGATGCAGTTTTCTTTGAAGATGTATTTCCATTTAAAACAAAATTGAATGTTTCTGCAGATTCCCCTAGCATCTCTTCCTCTAGTGGTTCTAAAGTCATAGAGAGTGAATCTGAAATAGAACCAAGGAAAAATAAGAGAATTTGTTTTGAAAAATCATTTAGTGATGATTTTGTTTCTTTCAATATTGAAGAAGATCTAATTACTTATAGAGATGCAATGTCTGCTTCTGATTGTGCTTTTTGGAAAGAAACTATTAAGAGTGAAATTGATTCAATTTTGTCAAATCATACTTGGGAATTAGTCAATCTTCCACCTAGTAGTAAAACAATTGGTTGCAAATTGATATTTAAAAAGAAAATGAAGCCTGACGGTACTATAGATAAGTATAAGGCTATGTTAGTTGCTAAGGGGTTTACTGAAAAAGAGGAGATAGATTTCTTTGATACCTACTCCCCTGTGGCTAGGATGACCACTATCTATGTGCTTGTTGCACTGGCATTCATCTATAATATGAAAATCCATCAAATAGATGTTAAGACTGCATTCCTTATGGGAATTGCAAGAGGAGATATATATGGACCAGCCAAAGGGATTTGTTGCTCCTGGTCAAGAGCATAAAGTATGCAAGTTGGTGAAGCCCTTATATGGACTCAAACAAATCCCTAAGCAGTGGCATCAAAAATTTGATGAAGCGATTGCTTCATTTGGTTTCTATATGTGTGAATCTGATAAATGTTTGTATATCAAATTGTTTAATTATTCATGCATCATTTTTTGTCTTCTTGTTGATGATATTTTAATCCTTGGTAGTGATATTGTGTTAATTAATGAAACTAAACAATTCTTAAGTAGTAAGTTTGACATGAAAGATCTTGGGGAAGCTAAAGTTGTTTTGGGGTTAAGACTCCAAAAATCACCTAAGGGATATTCAATATCCCAAGCTCATTATGTTGAGAAAGTATTGAGGAGGTTTGACATGTATGAATGTAAACCTGTAAGCACCCCTCTAGATCCCAGTGTCTTACTGAAAAAGAATAGAGGAGAAACTGTTAGTCAATTACGTTATTCACAGCATTTGGTAGTTTAATATATTTGTCTAACAGTAGTAGACCTGATATTTATTTTGCTGTGAATAGACTAAGCAGATAGACTCATAGTCCTAATAAAATACATTGGCATGCTTTAGAGAGAATTGTAAATATTTGAAAGGTACGTTGTCATTTGCTCTACATTATAGTAGATTTCCTGCTGTTTTAGAAGGTTTTGCAGATGCAAGTTGGGTAACTGGAAAGGCCCAAGGTAAGGGTACTTCTGGTTATGTCTTTATGATGGGTGGAGGCGCTGTAGCTTGGAAGTCCACAAAACAAATTGTGCTAGCTCGGTCTACTATGGAAGCAGAGCTAATTGCACTTGAGGTGACACGTAGAGAGGCAAAGTGGCTTAAGAGTCTTATGACTGAGATCCCTATGTTGGGAAAGCCAATTCCTGCCATCTCTCTACATTGTGACAGTCAGACTGCTATAGCTAAGGCAAAGAGTGAAAAGATGAATGACAAGTTAGTTCTCATATTAGAATGAGAATTAAATTTGTTAGAGAATACTTATCCAAAGGAGTAGTATCATTGGATTATATAAAGTTTGAAAAGAACTTGGTTGATCCTTTGACAAAAGGATTAAATAGAAAAATGATAGTAGAATCATTGAGGGGGATGGGACTAAAGCTCATAAGCTGAACATCTTCAACAGGAACCTAACCTGCTAATTGAAGATCCCAAGGTGCAGGTTCAATGGGATAACAAGTTGAGTGAGTGTTTGTGTAAAGCACTTTGTGGAGACTGGTGTCTCAATGTCCCTCCCTATGATGATGCGCTTTGACTGGTACGGGAAAGGTTGAGTAGTATGCTCTTAATGAGTCCAAAGCTATAGAGGCGAGGTGTAGGTACGGACCAGTACACCTTGGAGGACTCACATATGTGAGTGGGATCGTGGGGCCGCGACCAAGGAGTAACATAAGAGGCTTAACTCTAGAGCACTCATGAAACAAGATACAAAGTACAATGCCACAATGTGCTACCCCGTGAGAACACTTTTATGATCAATGTTGTGTGTGCTATATGAAACTCTCTCTACAAGGGTCTAAGTTCAAGACCTAGTTCACTTATACCTACAGGGTGAGGGAATGTTACATTATGTAAAGTTTCAAGTCGGAAGACACCTTTACTTATGCATAGTACTTGTTGCTAGCTCTCTATATCTATTTTTCTCAAACTTTTAATTTTTTTTGTGGTGTGTGAATGTTGGAATATTTATTATTAAATTTAAAGTTTATTTTTTGTTTCATTTGATTTGGTGAACTCTAAAAAGAGTTCTTGGCTCTCCAATATGAGGATTATCCCATATTGGAAGTTGAGAAAAAGTTCATTTCCTTTATATGGCTGTTTCTTTTCTTTAGAGATGTGATCTCTAGGGAGAGCTATGGAGGAGGGTCCATTTGGGCTTGTGGGCTTTGGACCTTATTTCACACACTCGCAACTTGCCTTGTCTTGCCGTAGCCATGGCGTGGCCCGCGTATGGAGGTCTAGTTGGCCGCCTACATGGCTTTCTTTATTTTACTTTTTGACTGTTGACCGACTGTTTGACTTCATCTTGGATTTCTTACCCATTTTGGAAACCGAATGATCACCGACCCTTAATGGGGATGTTACTGCAATGGGTATGGAATAGAGAGAAAAGGAATCTCTCTCTCTCTCTCTCTCTAGTTTTTGCTTCTACGTTTTTCCCCTCTTGCGGTAGTGTTCTTCCTATGCCTTCTCCGCAATGGCGATTGAGAGCTAGCGACTGGTCTAAAACGTGTTCGTATGTCGGCGCGATTTGGAGTGCACCTTCGCGTCATAATGGTGTTGGGTCGTCGTATCTTGGAAGAAGTTCGCCATCATCCTATTGCCCCATGGTAGAGGTGAAACAACTTCAAAGAAAACGACATCGCGCGTCGGCCCTCAAGTTTGCATACATTCGATCTTACTCTCTGTTATTTATTTTAGGCATATTGATCAGATTGAATCTGTATACTCCTGATATATACTTCTCGATTTTCAACATTTAGAAGGCCCTTGAGTCCTGAGGGAAATCTAGCTTAAAAGGTTAAGCTCTTGGGAATATCTTCTCGAAACGGATTAGAATAAGATTATTATAACTCGGACGTCCCCTCACTATAGTACGAAAGTCTATCTTGAACTCTAGCCTCTTATCCCGATCATTACCGTCCCAAGAACAATGAAAAGCCGAGAAAGAGATAGTCCATTCCCGCCTAATTCACGACAGTAACTCCTCATAAATGCGAGAGCCATTACTCCGGGCAACGTAGGCAACCTTGGTGATTCTCCCATGATTGGGAGAGTAACTCCTTATAACGGACATACAACTATAACATCCATTTTAACTCTCCATGATCATTGTCATAATAACTCACGCGCGGATGCATTGAATTTGCAGGGGAGAGAAGCTTACAAATATCCAAGTACCTTCTGTACTCAGGCAAAGCTTTTTCAAGGTAGAAAACTATAGTGAAGAGTGATATTGATTTCAATTTGCTCTTGTCTACTTTGACTTAAGCATCGAAAGTTTATTTCTGGCCCCTAATCTTTTCCCTACCTTGTAGATACATGGTGCATTGAAGGGGCCAATTAACTCTCTATCCACAAAAACAAGATCCCCCTCTTCAGTAGTAAAGTGAACACTACAAGAAAAAGAATTATTAGGGATGGAGTATTGGCGACCGCTTCAAAAGTTGTTGTTAAAAGAGTTTTAGAAATAAACTGAAGATTGGATTTTATTGTAATGAAAAAAACATGTAGTTAGTGATCAATGACGGAATTACGTCCATTGTTAGTTAACATCAAAAATTTTTGGGATGAATTTATTTCATCGTTAATTTGTCGCAATTTTATGTGGTGGAATCATCATTTTAATTTTTTTTAAATTTGAAAAATTATTAGGGATGGCTGGTCAACCGTCCCTACTAATCTTATTAGAGACGACTGATGAGTCGTCCCTAGTAGGATTATTGTTAATGACTGGTCAACCGTCCCTAATAATCTTATTGGAAAGAGTCATCATCGTCCCTAATAATCTTATTGGGGACGGTTGATGAGTCATCCCAATAAGATTATTGGGGATGGTTGACCAGCCGTTCTTAATAATTTATTGGAGATGACTTTTTACTCGTCTTTAATAACTTATTGGAGATGGTTGCACAGTCATTCCTAATAAGATTATTGGGGATGATTCGTCAGCCGTTCCTAATAATTTTATTAGGGACGATTTTTCTTCAGTCGTCGCCACTGTATTGATGACGGATTTATTGGGAACGGCTATGCGACGGTTGGAAAGCTGTCCCTAATAATTTTTTGGAACGACTTAATGACTTTTGGCGACGGCTCTCAACCGTCGCCAATAACCTATTTTCTACTAGTGGAACGGGTAAACAACTCCGCAATTAACTTTGATTCCTCGTCGGAAAGTTGACGAAGAATTTTGAAAAAGTGTCGCTAACCTTTTTCAGTTAAGTTCGGTTTCTCTCAGTACATGAGAGGACCGGACTCCATGCTTATTAGAGGGAAAAATGATGAGTCCACCTGTGTTTTACATAAAAACGTAAATAGAAAAGTGTTAAAGCTAGTTTTCATGGAAGAGTTTTTTTACAATTTTTTCTCTAATATTTATGGAGTCCGATCCTCTTATGTATTAAGAGGAACTGGACTCTTTTAAGTTTCTTGAAAGTAGCACTCTCTCTTGTGCACTAGCCTTCCAATTGGTCGCAAGAGAGTTGAAAAATTGGCTCTCGCTTTTAGCATTATTTCGTTATTGTTTCCTCCGGTCAAGCTCTTTTTGTCTTCAAACTCTAAACACATCTTTTTATGGCCATGGCGTTACGTCCCTAAAACTTTCCGTTAGGCACATAAAAGTAGGCATTATTTAGTGATTCTAGGCTTTGCGCCAATATGGAAATCTTTGCTTTTGCTTCTGATCCTTGTCTAGTGTAACCTTGTATAAGTTATATGCCAAGATATACACCTATGTTGAACAATCGTACGCATAAAGTCATAAAGACATGTATCTTCGGCCAGCTTGTTAAAGTTGCTTTAACTTTTGATTTCATATCATAATTAAAAATCTTTTTGGAACATAGACAATAACATCGCATATTTTAAGATATGATGCGTTGAGATCCGCAAATCATCTTTTAAGGAGAATAATAAAAGAATCTTAATAGGGTGTTTGGTTGTAGTTTTTTATTTCTTTTTTTTCTAAAATTTAAAAAGAGAGAAGATAGACACAAAGACATGTTTGGTAAGTAGTTTTTTTTTTTGGAAGAATTTTTTCCCTATGTAAATCTCTCTTAAAAAAAATAAACCCCACCCTATTTTTATTTTAAGAACACACTGGCTCCTCCTCTCCCCCCCCCCCCCCCTCCACCCGCCGGCACCCTCCCCCACCCCCGCCGGTGCCCTCCCTACCCCCTGCGCACCCTCCCCCTCCCCCACCCCCCGTCGGCCCCCTCCCCCCCCCCCCCCGCCGGCGCTCTCCCCGCCCCCCTGTGCGCCCTCCTCCTCCCCCCTCCCCTCCCATCCGTCGGCGCCCTCCCCCCCCCCTCCCCTCCCACCCCCCGGGGCCCTCCCCCACCCCTGCAGGTGCCCTCCCTGCCCCCTGCGCACCCTCCCCCTCCCCCACCCCCTCCGGCCCCTCCCCCACCCACCCCACAAGGCCTTTAAACTTAAAAAAAAAACACTTCTTGCCAAACAGATAAAACAACTTTTTTACAATTTTAAAATTTTAGTAGAAAACAAAAACATCATTAGTTTTTAGATAGAAATAGTTTTTTTTTTAAATGTTCCCAAACACCCTATAAGAGGATCATATGAGGATAATAAGAAAATCCAATATAAGTATTGAAACATGAAATTACTTTACTTCTTATCTAAGTAAGATGCAATTATGTGGAGCTCCAATTAGGAGGATATTCAGATACATAAAGTATTTAAATATCTTACACTAATCGTGAAGTTTTTTAGATAACTTAGACCAATATTCAAATAATTATCTGCTTAATAAATATTCGAATAACAATGTGCTTGGGATAATTGAAGTATACGAGTAACTACATAAGTATTTGAATAATCAAGATATAGTATTCGGATAATCAAGAAACATTCAGTGTATTTAGATAATCCAATCTTAGTGAGTAATTTAACTCAAGTGTGAAAATATTCTATTCAGGTATTCAGAAATAATGACTTATTATGCGAATACTTATGAGAGTTTTGTTAGGTATTCAGATATTTAAATTTACGTGAATATTTATAAGAGTTTTGTTAATTGTTCGGAGGTTGTACAACAGAGAGTATTCTATTTGTGGAACTGAATAGATGTGAACTGAAGGTGACATCGTTGAGATTAACAACTTGGACTCTTTGTACGAGATAAGGGAAGGCCTTTGGATACTCAAATGAGTTGAGTTGAAATTAGTAAGATTAAATTATTAGTTAAATGAAGAGATGAGTTTTATTTTTCTACTCGTACATTATTGAAGACTAATAAAGACTCTAGTATGGGCACTAATACATGTAGGTTTGTCAAAAGGGGGCATATCGGTAATGGCCTATGTGGCCCATATAACTATAGTGGACAGTGAGACGTATGCCTCGTAAAATTTCAATTGTATTTGTTACGATCTATTGAGTTTTTTACGTTACAAAAAAAAAAGTGCGATAGCAAAGTTCCGACAAAAAGCGATATGACACGAAATGTTAGTTCTTAAACCATGATCTAGAATTTATTGAGGATCAACTCAAGATACCCATGTGTTGGAAGATAAGTTGCGAGATATGATAATTGATATGGTAATTGACGTGGTCAGTCTCGACCTAGTTTACGGGTTCAACTGCGGGCTGCCACGTTGGCCTTGAGACAATCTCAAGGCAAATAAGTCATTTGGCCTAGAGAGAGAGTGTGTGTGTGTAAGTGATGGCAGCATCTAGGGCAGACACCTCTCCAACCTGTCTTTACTCAATAAGAAAAATCAGGATTTCTAACAGCAATATTTCATGGGCAATTCGTCGGAAATTTGTCAAAAAAGAACTTTTTCAATCATATTTCGGCGACAATCCGTCGGAAAAAATACATCAGAAATTTCCAACGGACAACAAATACGTCGATAAATCTGTCGGCACTTCTGACACTTTGATCTACAGATAGAAGCATCAGAAGTGAGAAACTTCTGACAGAAAGTATCCATCGAAAATCTGTCGAAAATTTCGACGATTTTGTCAACAGATAAAACTGTCGGAAGTCAGGTATACTGACGTTTTTTCCGACAGAAAATGGCCGTCAAAAATTGTCAAAAAAAATTATTATTTTTTAAAAATATAAAAAAATAACAAAGATAAATTCAAAAACCTACTAAAAATAATATTCATAAGAACATCCACAATAAATAAAAAATAATATAAAATCATCAATCACAATGAATATTATAGAAACGTTTACAATAATAACAAATAAAAAATCAAGAGAGATCTGTTGAATCGTCCTCTCTCTCCGCCTCATGATCATCATATGTTGGAGGATCCTATATATTATAAAAATAAATATTAGAAATATAAATATAAATAACATAATTAAATTATTTTTTTTATAAATTTAAATTTAGAATATATGAATATTCACTAAATATATTTAGAGAATATTTCTGACCCTTTACACTTGAGTTTTCTTCAGATTAGTGGTTTGAGCGCCGAATCTAAACCGGAAATCCGATTATAATTCTATCAGTTCCCACACATCGCTCTCACCCACCCAGTCATGTCGGTGCGAACGACACGTCGATTGAATCCCTAATTTATATTTTGAACCCTCGACTTACGTGTTATAACCCTTTACACTTGATTTTTTTTTAAGATTAGTGGTTTGATCACCGAACCCAAATTGGGAATCCGATCAGGATTCCGCCAGTTTCCACATGTCGCTCTCACCCACCCAGTCGTGTCAGATGAACGGCACGCTGATCAGATCCCTATTTCAGATTTTGGAGCCCGACTTGCGTGTTCTAACCCTTTACACTTGAGTTTTTTTAAGATTAGTGGTTTGACCGCCGAACCCAAACCGAGAATCCGATAAAGATTATGTCAATTCCCATACGTTGCTATCACCCACCCGATCGTGTCGGAGTGAACGGCATGTCAATCGGATCCCTATTAATTTCAAATTTTGGACCCCTGACTTGCTTGTTCTAATCCTTTACACTTTAGTTTTTTTAAGATTAGTGGTTTGAGCGCCGAACCCAAATCGGAAATCTGATTAGGATTCCGTCAGTTTTACACGTTGCTCTCACCCACCTAGTCGTGTTGGTGTGAACGACACACCGATCAGATCCCTATTTCAGATTTTGGACCTCCGACTTGCGTGTTCTAATTCTTTACACTTGAGCTTTTTTAAGATTAGTGGTTTGAGCGCTGAACTCAAACCGAAAATACGATTAGGATTCTGTTAGTTCCCACACGTCGCTCTCACCCACCTGGTCGTATCGGTGCAAACGGCACGCCGATAGGATTCCTATTTCAGATTTTGGACCCCCCACTTGCGTGTTCTACCCTTTACACTTGAGTTTTTTTAAGATTAGCGGTTTGAGCACCGAACCAAAATTGGGAATCCGATCAGAATTTTGTCAATTCCCACATGTTGCTCTCACCCACCCGGTCGTGTCGGAGTGAACGACACGCTGATCGGATCCCTATTTCAAATTTTGAACCCACAACTTGCGTGTTCTAACCCTTTACACTTGAGTTTTTTTAAGATTAGTGTTTTGAGCACCGAACCCAAACTGGGAATCCGATCAAGATTCCGTCAGTTCCCACACGTCGCTCTCACGCACCCGGTCATGTTGGAGTGAATGGCATGCCGATCGGATCCCTATTTCGGAGTTTGGACCCCCGACTTGCATATTCTAACCCTTTACACTTGAGTTTTTTAAGATTAGTGGTTTGAGTGCCAAACCCAAACCAAAAATCCGATTAGATTTCTGTTACTTCCCACACGTCGCACTCACCTATTTGATCATGTCGGTGTGAACAACACATAGATCAGATCTCTATTTCAGATTTTGGACCTCCGACTTGCATGTTCTAACCTTTACACTTGAGTTTCTTTTAAGATTAGTGGTTTAAGCGCTGAACCCAAATCTGAAATTCGATTAGGATTCCGTTAGTTCCCACATGTTGCTCTCACCCACCCGGTCGTGTCGGTGTGCATGGCACACCGATCGGATCTCTATTTTAGATTTTGGACCACCGACTTGCGTGTTCTATCCCTTTTACACTTGAGTTTTTTTTAAGATTAGTGGTTTGAGCGCCGAACCCAAACCGGGAATCTGATTAAGATTCCGTCAGTTCCCACATGTCGCTCTCACTTACCTGGTCATGTCGGAGCAAACGGCATGCCGATCGGATCCATATATTAGATTTTGAACCCCCCGACTTCATTCAGTGTATATGAAATTAAAAGTAATACAGACCTGAGGGGCTTGCTGTGAGGTGCCTGCTCCTTGGATGGCCGCCACCAGTTGCTCGACCATGACGCCAAGGTGCAGCGATAGCTGCTACGATAGCTCTTCCCGAATGAGGGTTCTGATGTCCTCTCCACTGCTACGGGGCATCGTAGCAGACAAACTCGTGTAGGCCAGAGGAGCGACTGTACTCACATATGAGGACAACATTGGAGTAGTATCCATGTTGTCCCCAAAATCGTGCACTCAGCCCTTCCTCGACTTTGCCAGCGTCGACCCAGGCCTCCGGATCCAAATCTGGCTGGGGAGTGCCCTCCGCATAACGATCTTCCATCATCCTGTCATAGGTCTTCTGCAAAACAAATTAAAAATGTGTTATTTATTGCACATTTATTTAATCTCTAAATTTAATAAAAAATTTATATGTAGACTTATGACAATTGTGCGAGCACTCTCGTTAACATAGTCATCGGCCCCCTTTCGCTTATGAGTCAGATCAAACAACTCGCAAAATGTAGGGGAACGCACGAGCTCGTGACGCTTACAATTCAACAAAAATAGTTATTTTCACAATAATAATGTATTACGCAATTGAAACTTAATATACTTACCAATTTCTGACTGTGGGTCGCATAAGACACCAATCCACTAGTATGCACATTCTTTTCCAGATGAGCTGCTCGATTGCGTTTAGCCATCTGTGACCTCTCCTGCAATGGTATAGTAGCCCAATGATGACAAAGGGACTCCTAATAGTCCCTCCTCATCTACACTAGGTCGTAATCCATCCAAGTCGTGGGATCTTGGTTGCCTACGATCTTCGCCGCCTTGTCCCGAGCCTCCCATAACGACTTTCTGAAATTAGTCTAGGCAATAGACTCTCAAATGGCTCGTGCTCGAGGGAGATCCTCCTCTCTCGTGAACATGTACCTCCGCTATTTAGAAATTAAATTACTCAAGTTAGTGCACTAACTGAGAGAGATAGTAATTAAAGAAATAACTTCAAATGAGTAAAAAGTAATAATACTGTGAACATGTCAAATACCAGATCCTGGACGGAAAGGGGGAACTCTTTTGACAAGTCCACTGGTCCTGGAACGTGTGCGTGCAGCAACGATGTTATATAGCGGGAAGTAGATCCTGGGTCTATCTTCCCCCTGCAATTGCACATTAATTTTCTACATGAACCATATAATGTAAATAACAAATATAACAAGTTTAAGTGATTAAGTTTTTACCCAGAAATTCAGCATGGCTGGCGTCCAGTTGGCTGGGCCACCTCCTCCACCGCTGGATGATGACTCTCTACCTCTGTTGTAAATATGAAGTACACTATTATTAAAAAAATTGGAAGACAAGAAATGTACTAAAGTATGGAAACATGCATGTACCTGCTATTAAATGGGATGGGACAAGTGACACTACTGGGCGTGATGTGAATCCTACAAAATTATATGTACGTTAGAAAATATAAAGTTAATGTACACAGTAATATAAAGAGTTTTGTATTTGGGTACATATATATATACCTGTCGCCGAGACAACCGACATAGTCGGGGAGGCGGATCCTGCAAAATTATATGCATATTAGAAAATATAAAGTAAATATACACAGTAATATAAAGAGTTTTGTGTTTGGGTACATATACATATACCTGTCGCCGGGACAACTAGCATAGTCGGGGAGGCGGACCCTATAAAATTATATGCACGTTAGAAAATATAAAGTTAATATACATAATAATCTAAAAGAATTGAGTTGAGTACATATATCCCTATCTGCGTAGACCCTCGGCCTATAGAAGTAGAGGGTGCACTGGACGAGATGGACCCCCTCCCACTACGTCCTTCATGCACCACATCTCTATTGAGAACAATAAAGATTATCATGTCATCATCACTCAAATTTTAAGTAGTTATTCAATAACATATAACTAGCAGCAACACTCAGTTCTTACAAAATTTTCTCATCATCAGATGCTGAAAATATATCTAATTTAGCGTCATCTTCGTCATCCTCATCATCGGTCCACTCTTCCTCCTCATCAGACTCCGCCTCCCGCTCAACAACCTGATCGTCTAGGGCATTTGGGTAAACTTCTTCCTCTTCGTTATCCTTATATAAGCAAATTGGTTCATTTATATCATCTATACTGAACTGCGTAGAAGGAGCCAACTCTCGTGCGTCACTCTAGTCTGATTGGAAAAAATTGTCATTAACATCTTCAACTTCTATATCAGCCAGGAGAAGCTCATACTCAGGGAATAGCCTTGTTTTCACTCTACAAGCAACCCACCATCTCTCAATTTGAGAGACGAATAGTTCGAATAATAAACTTGTTGGACTTGTGTCGCTAGAATGAATGGCTCATACATACTCAACTTGGACTTATGTTTGACATCGACGATCCCATATGTTGTGTCATTATGAATAGAGGTCGGATCAAACCAATGACACTTGAATAGAAATACATGGGGTTGTCTTGTCCCAAAAATTGCAGTTCGATGACTTCTTCGAGAATGTCATAATAGTCTACTTCATTTTCATTGTAGGCACTTCCCTTCACACATACGTCGATGTTCATCGTAGACTTATTGCGTCCATAATCTCTCATGTAAAATTGGTATCCATTCACAATGTAGCATGGATAGACACGTACAATCTTCAAGGGCCCATAACTGATCTCTTGTACTCTTGGATCAGTAATAAAGCTTTGTTCAACCTATGTAAAAAGAAACAGTCACACAATGATAACTATGAACAACTTATGCATAAGAACATGCCAACACTTATGCATAAAAAATATTTAGACACTTACTCGATATCTTAACCAAGTAGCAAAAGACTTCTTCTGTTCCTTTTCAACCTGCACGTCAGTCAGACGTGGATTCTGTTGCAGTATGACTGACTCAAACTCTCTGCAATAAAAATGCAGCATAACCTCTAAACTTCATAATTGCAAACAAATGAGGTACATACATAAAGACATTAGCGTTGAGGGCTTACTTAATGTAAGGGTCTATTTCTGCGAAATTCATGAAGATGTAGATCTTTGCAGCTACCAACTCTCTGTCTTTGAGTCTGCGAGTAGAAGAATATCCGAACGCTCACCCAGGATGCTTAAATATAGAGAGTCGGTCAGACACATTAGAATCTCCACCATTATCATTACGTGGAGGTTGAGTGCGTTAAGTTCGTATTTTCGATTCAAAGTACATCGAACAAAAGTTCGATATATCTTCAATAAGTATGCTTGGGTAATGGAGCCCTCAACTTGTGCTTTGTTGCAGACCTTCATCTTAAGATTGTGCATGCACCTACAACTACAATTCAAATGAATACGTAAGAAATATAAAAAATCATCGTAATGTGAATAAATTGAGACATAGGAATATACCTCTCAAACAGATACATTCATAGAAATTGTACTGGTCCTCCGATTCTAGCCTCATATGGCGAATGGATGATCAGGTGCTCCATTGAATCGAAGAATACTGGAAGAAATATCTTCTCTAATTTACAGACTGTATGTACTATATTTTGCTCGATATTTTGCAATTCATGAAATTTGAATTCTGATGCACATAAAATCCTGAAGAATTGACTCAGCTCGGTCAATGCTCCCCATATCTACTTCGGCAACAACTCATAAAAAGCAATTAGAATCAATCTTTTCATGAAAACATGATATTCATGACTTTTCATTCCTTATATTTTCCCCTCATTGACATTTACACAACGGGCAATATTCGAGACATATCCATCTGGAAATCTCAATTGCTTCAACCATTGACACACTTCCTTAATCTGTCTGGCCTCAAGCACGTATGAAGTTTTACGTTGTACAACTTTTCCTCTAACATGTTGCAGTTCTAGTTCTGGACGTTTGCAAAGTATTTTCAAATCCATTCATGCTTTGATGTTGTCCTTCGTTTTACCTTTGACGTCCATAATTGTGTTGAACACATTATCAAAAATATTCTTCTCTATATGCATGACATCTAGGTTATGTCGTATCAAAAGTGTTGACCAATAAGGCAATTCCCATAAGATACTTTGCTTCACCCAATTGTTATCCTTCCCAAACCCTGGGAATTGTCGGGTACTACCACCCAGTTGTGATACAGTCGGTAAGTTTTGTATCCGCCTCACCATGTTTCCACCAGACACCCGTTCCATATCTACCTCATCCAATTCAATTGTATTCTTTATAAATGAATTCTTTTTTTTTCGGAAAGGATGGTCACTTGGTAGAACCTGATGATAACAATCGAACCAACATGCTTTTCCCCCAGATTTTGACACGAATGATTTTGAATCCTCCATACAATATACCAACCTCCCATGTGTGCTCCAGCCAGATAGTATGCCGTACGCTGGAAAGTCACTTATTTTCCACATTAATGCAACCTTCAATTTAAAATTATGTTTCTGGATGCATCATAAGTGAGAACCCCATATGACTATAACAATTTCATCTCATCAATCAACATATGAGATATATGTCTAAATTTTGTCCTAAACTTTTTGGACTAGGAGTCAGCAATGATAGGAAGAGATTCTCATGCTTCATACACATGCTTGGCGGAAGGTTGTACGGTGTTAAGAATACTAGCCAACATGAGTAAGATGCCATCGTGCCTCCGAATGGATTGAAGCTGTCAGTGCATAAACCCAGCCGCACGTTGCGTGGATCCCTTGAGAAGGAAGGATGAGTACGACTAAAATGAGCCCAAGCTTCACCATCGGTAGGATGACTGATTTCACCATCATCACAATGGACTCTTTCGGCATGCCAAGTGATATGTCTAGCTGCCTTTGGGGACATGAACAACCACTGCAATCTGGGTGTGAGAGGAAAGTACTATAATGACTTATATGGAACATCCTTCTACTTTGACTTGTCTCCTCTCTTAGGCTTGAATCTATTATGCTTACAAACACAACATGATGTCTTATCTACATCATCTTTGTAGTACAACATACAATGATTAGGGCATATATCAATTTTCATAAATCCAAGCCGCGGATCATTCACCATCTTCTTTGCACAGTAAAAATCATCGGGCAACCTCCCTGATTGAGGAAGCATACTCTTGATGAGTAAGAGAAGCTGATCAAAATAACTCTCGCTCATATGAAATTCAGACTTCAAATTCAGTAGTTGTGACACTGTAGACAACTGTGTATGCTTCTCACAACCATCCCATAATGGCTCATCAGCATCTCAAAGTAACTGATAAAATCTCTGAGCTATATTATTCGACACTTCTTCATTGTATTGGTCATCGTGAATGTTGAACTCCGGACCAGCAGCATCGACAACCATGTCTACATACGTACTTGTGGAGTCGGTTCATATGACTGGATATTAAACTCACCATGAGATGACCATAACTCATAATGGGCAACAAATCCTCTCATACACAAATGATGCTGCACATCCCATGTCGATATCCACTTTCTATTCTTACAAGCCGAACAGGGACATCTGATGTTACCCATTGGATCAATTGCTACCGATGAATTCCTCAATGCAAACCGAATGAAATTGTCAACTCTGTCTTTAAACTCCTCTGTCACAACTCCATTAACTATTCCATGGTACATCCATGACCGATTCTCATACGACATTTTTCCTACATAGATTAAATGTCATCTCATGAGCACCACTAAAAATTTAGAAATTGTCTAACAAGTTAAAAGAGTCACCATAAAATCTCTGGTTGGCCATTTGCTGAGTTAAAACCCGACCCACCCTCACATCGTTAGAGTTAGCCAAAATGAATATGTAGGACATGTTAATTAGATTATCACTTTTTACCCATCCATGAATATTTGATCGCACTCAGATGGCCATTTACTATGTGTTTGTATATTTTGCTAAAAATTTCGGCAGCATCTTCCCACACCTCTCTGATATACCAAAAATATTTATTGATTAAGAAATTTTCTTAAACACTTATTTCTAAATGGTTAAGAAAATATTCAAAATCAATAAAAGTATACCAGAGAGGAGTGAGAATACACAACCAAAATTTTCCACAAAATGTACAAACACATATAGTAAATAACCACCTAACTGCGATCAAACATTCACAGACTGTCCAAAACGGGACAATTCAAGACTTTGAGTTAGATATGCACGTTCTCATCATTGAAAATGAGACTCGTACACATCAATCCCAAACTCTTGAAAGGTAAGGTTCATTGACATGGGCTTAACATGCTCTCATGAGTATTAGGCAGTGATAGGTGCACCCACGAACCTCAGCTCACATAGAACACTCAATGTACTTAAATACATCAAATTAAAAAATATGTCATTGATTTGCATGCATAGAACGAATTAAACAACATCTAATTTAAAGAATATTCAAATAAAGAATTTCTAACATGTATTGATAAATTAAATAACATTCAATATTAGCACAACACTGGCATTAACAAAATTGGTGGCATACTACATGGAGCTGATCTGGGGCACTCAACCTGCTCCTACATGCTATCATCTAGGAAACCCCAACACATTGTGGCAGGCTCTCTGGGCTGACGTGTGATACACGTGAGCACTTTAATTTTTTAGAGTAAATAGTTTAAGGTTGGCCTTTATTCTTACAATCTATAACGGATGATAATGGAATAGTTCGGTAGGATAGGCAGTGATATACAGACATGATAAGACGATGTGGTGGCTCATCTTTCATATCACCTTTTGAATGTGTGTGGGGGGGGGGGGGGGGCCAACCTGCTCCTACATGCTATCATCTAGGAAACCCCAACACATTGTGGCAGGCTCTCTGGGCTGACGTGATACACGTGAGCACTTTAAATTTTTTTTAGAGTAAATAGGTTAGGTTGGCCTTTATTCTTAACAATCTATAACGGATGATAATGGAATAGTTCGGTAGGATAGGCAGTGATACTACAGACATGATAAGACGATGTGTGGCTCATCTTTCATATCACCTTTTGAATGTTGTGGGGTGGGGGGGGGGAGTGGAACAATCGATTTTTCAGAAGAGTTTCGTACGACGAGGAAGTTGTTTTTTCTTCTGTTTCTATTAAAGTAAAGAAATGTGCTATATATAATGTGGATTCCTCTACTGCTTCTCTTTTTGCTTTGGGGGGAGGGGGTAGGTTGTCCCACATGGCCTTAGTTTGGCATTCTCTTGTATAGGTGTTGGGGGTTGTTTATTTTTTAGATTGACTGGCCTATATTTGTATATTCTCTTTTGATTTATATACTAGTGGTACTACCCACTTTAAAAAATATATAAAATTTGTCGATAAGTTCTCTATATTATCTCTAAGACAAACCAAATCATCAAATCAGATCAAGTTCCACGTGTCTTTGAAGCCTCCTCGTATCGTGTACCCATCAAGTAGGAAACAATTAAGCAAGGAAAAAGCATATACAAGTTGTGATTGTTTGCAAACAAGATTCTAGCTTCAAACCAAATGCAAGTATAATATACATAAAATCCAACATGAACATATATGCAAGCATAAATAAGATGATGCTTGTCACACATTTATGATCTCTTTTTTTTTTACAAGGTTTTACGATCATGTCTCACCAAAGGTATACTAAAGAAGGTATGGTTCAGATCTAAACAACCATCATATTGTTAGATAGATCACTGGTTTGCTTACCGTCTCAAAAGAACTAAGGTAAATAGATAGATAGATAGATAGATAGAAGGAGAGAGATATGTGTCATGAGTGGGCATGACGGGGGTATGTGGATTCGGTGGGCAAGGGAGTCTACATGAGGGTTGGTGTGTAGCGCTGGGGGTGGTGAGGTGGGGGCAGGGGAGGGCAGCAGCTGCAAGGGTGGGAGAGTCCATTGGGGGATGAGAGGGAGTAGGGGTGGGGGCAGTCCGCACGGGGCGGGTTAGAGAAGGTGGGAGGGGGGTCTCGGGAGGGGGGCGACAGGGTGGGGGCTGGGAGAGGGGGAGGGGGGCAGGCAGGGGTGGGGGGCCGAGAGTGAGAGGGGGAGGGAGGTGTGGGGGTCGTCGGGAGGGGGGGGGGGCACTGGCAGGGGTGGGGGGCCGAGGATGGGAGGAGGAGGGGGTGGGGGCGCGGGAGGGGGTGAGTGATAAATGGATATTATTGATGATAATCATGATGATTTATTATCTACTGATCCTTAATTTTATATTAATCCATCATTATTTTGTTACAAAAAGATAATTTGATTAAATCTTTGTATGTGCTTTGTTTGCAGGATAATGGGCCACTCAACATGAATTTGTTAATGGACCAGGATGGATAAGAGACAATGAGGAGAGATTCTAATTTTAAAATACATTTTCTCTTTCTCTCTCTTTCTTTCTAATTTTCAAAACTCTCTCATTTTAATCTCTCTCTATTTTTAAACCCTTCCTCTCTTTTCTCTTATAAAACTCTCTCTCCTCTCTCATTCCATTATGATTTCTTTCCCTTCTCTCCCCCCTCTCTCTCTCCTCCGATCCCTTTCTTCCTTTCTTCTTCTTCTCCTTTTCTTCTTCCCTTCTTCCTCTCTCCGCGGTCTCTCTTCTGCTCAGGAGAACAGCAAGCAGCCGCAGCAAAGCGCCTGCCCAGCCCGCCTGCCTGCGCGCGCAGCCCCAGCCTCCCTCGCGCCTGCCCAGCCCGCGGCGCGCGTCGCCCTGCCGCGCGGCGCCTGCCTCGCCCCCGCGCCCTGCCGCGCCTGCGTGCCCCTGCCCCTGCCGCCTCCACGCGTCCGGCGCCTGTGCCCGCTGAGCCCGCGCGACGCCGCCCCGCTTCTACGTGCATGCATGCACGTAGAAGCGCGGCCCTCTCCGCCTCTCTCTCTCTTCTCGCTTTCTCTCCACTCTATCGCCGCACGCCTCTCCCTCCTCCTCTCTCTCTCCTCTCTCTTTTCTCTTTCCTCTCTCCTCTCTCTCTTTTTCTCTCTCTCCTATCTCTCTCGCGCCCTCTCTTCTCTCTATTTTCTTCTTCTCTCTCCTATCCCTCTCGGCCTCTCCCTCTCTTCACGCTTCTTTCTTCTCTCTCCTCTCTCCTCTATCTCCCGCGCTCTCTCTCCCTCTCTCTCTTGTATCTCTCTCTTCTTCTCTCTTACTCATCTCTCTTTCTATTTCTGATATTTATTAGCATAGTTGTTGATGTATTTTGTTTAGGATAAAATATTTTGTTGTTAATCTTCTTTTAGTATTTAGTGGATTGTGATTTTTGGAACTTGTTACTCTTTATCTCTCTCTCTCTCTCTCTTTATTTATTTAGCATAGTTTAGATTTAATTAACGCAACTTAGTTTTAATACCACCATGTTACTTTCCTAACTAAAAACTCAAGGTTTTCAACTCTAAAATCTTTTTCACTGTGGATTCGACTCGGCTCTCACCACTTAACTATTGTCAAAATATTTAGTGTAGGCGATAATTTTGAGATTGTTGGTCACGTGTTTAACGACGCATTCGTGGGCTATCAATTTTTGGCGCCGTTGCCGGGGAATTAGATTTTTAGTTTTGATAATCTTAGTTTTTTTTTGTATATATTCAGGCTAACATTTTCTTTCTTTTCGTAGGTATCAAATAAAAAGTGAAAAATCCTGAAAATCGCAAAATTGAAGAATCTGTCAAAATCTGTCACTAAAAAGGAGATCTGTAAGTAAAAGGGGCTGTTTTGGAAAACAAACCGAAAATTGCACACAAAAAAATCAGAAAAAAGGTAAGTGAGGTGAGTTCCTTCTCTCTCTCACTCTTTCTATTTGTTTTACTTTCCAAAAGAACGGAGGATTGCGTTGGAGGTAAGTACCCTTAAAACCCTCTTGATTGAGTTTACTTTTTTTAGTTGCCATCTTTAGATAATTCATTAAAAAAATCAAAAAAAAAAAATCAATCACTTGAATCCAATAAAAGATGTCATGTCAAGATTAGAACTTTTCATCTTTAGGCATGCATCATTTAGACTTTCATATTTAGTAAGTTTCTTTTTTAAAAGTTTTCATTCTTGTCGAAGATTACTGGAGGCAAGGTGAGAATCTTAACTTTCTTGAAAGCATGATCATGCATTGCCATGCTTGCATAGAACCCCTTGCTTGATTTTGTGGTGTGCACATCATTTCTAAAATACTTTAAGGGCAGTTTCCTTAACAAGATAAGGTGGGGATTTGATCACCCTTCCTTACCCACAAACCACAACTTCCTGCATCTTTTGCATTCCCAAGCCCAATAAAAGAAAGTAGAACTTGACATATGGTTCGCTTTGAGACTTAGGCCCACTTGGGCCCACTATCAAGTTTGGAGACTGGTGTCTAAGGCTAGAGGTTTATTGACAAAAGCCTAAGTGGACAAGTGGTTACTTAATTAGGTCCCTGTGAGAGCAGGGGGAACCTCCCACTTTCCCACCTCTTACCTGGCGATTAACGAGCTTGAGAGTGGATTTGAGCTAGGCCTCAGTTGATTAGTGAGAAATCAAATGTTTATGTCCTAGGGAACCTTAGGTGTCATAGGATTAATTGTTTGCTAACTTATTTGAAAATAAAAAAAATCAAATATTTTAAAACAAAAAAATAATAAAAAAAAAAAGGATTTATGTGGGTTGATAATAATGGTTTTGAAATTAGCACATCAATTGGGCAAATTGGGTCAGCCCATTATGGCATTCACTCTCAACCTAACCTACCTTATTCATCCAACCCTACTTACCAGGCCAATGGTTCCAAGTGGACTCAAGTCCATCATCTTCATGGTCATCCAATTACAAATCACATACTTGATTCAGGACTGAGGAAATTGTTAACCCACTTCACACCTCATCTCCATCCTCTCAGCCCATAGTACCAAGTGGGTTGACCATGCTCATTATGATAATGAGTATTGCATTCCTAGCCAATGGCCATCTGTCAACCATGATCAAGCCCCAACTGCACAAGAGTTTTCCACCACCTACTCCCTATCCAAAAGTTGAACTGGGTGTCTCTCTGAAAATTTGAGTTTGTTTTACCAAGATCCACAAGGAGAGGTTCAAGGACCCTTTCTAGGTAGTGAAATCATATCGTGGTTTGATCAAGGGTCTATGGTACTAATTTGCCTGTGCGTTTATCAGATGCTCCAGACGGCACAACTTTCCAACAACTTGGGAAGTAATGCCACATTTGACACTTCAAGATCAACCATTCTAGCCCAGTCCAAAGCCCTCCTATTCAAAATTCTCAGAATTGGACTTCACATTCCAACAATTCTTCTCATCAAATCCAATGTGGAGGACAACATTTACACTCCCAGTCACCTTACCATCAGTCTGAGGATTCCCCAAATTTCTATTCATCCCAGCTTGATTCCCAGCCCACCTACACATCTCCTGCCCCAACCAATCTCCAAAAGGAAATGCTTGATCAAATGGAACAGATAATCCTGACTCAAAATCAATCCATTTCCAAGATGACAACCCAACTAAGCCAGCTTGCTAAAGCCACCCTGCAAGTGGAAATAAAATTGGGCCAATTGTCTAGTTACTCTAATGCAATCTCTGAAAATCATTCACTTGGATTTGACCACCATGCAAGCCCATGTGGTCAACTTGAGATTCTTCAACCCGAAGACATCATATCATTGTTCGCCCAAATAGTTTGGGGGTATTGAGGTTTCATATCAATGGGATGTTAGAACCAACATCAGCCAGGAGCAACCAGAGCAACTCAAGCCCAATTCTACTTTTCAGATGGGATGTGTTGAGTGTGTTAATCTTAAGTTGGGGGGAGAAGAAAAGGAAGTGGATAAGTCAGATGATGATCAAATTCCACTATTTTCCCTTCCTGAGTTTGAGGTGACCGTAACCCAAGTGAGGGATGAAGAAAAGGTGGGTGTAGAGATGGGATTGAGTGAAGTTGTCAACCATTCTTCATGGTTAAGAGAGGAGTTGGAGATTGTGTCTGAAATTAACTCGGATTCGGCTTCTCTTGATTTAGGGGAGGATGTGGATCTTTTACCTCTCCCTGACTTTGGTAAATCTAATATATTCGTGGACATGCTACCACTAGCTGATGGGTCAACTACACTTGAATCTTTTAAGCATCCTTGTGTTGAAAGTCATATCCATTTCATTCCAGATCATGCTACTATTTTTGACACAAGTCAACCTGTGGAGTTCAAGCAATCCTCTGAGCATTCAACTCAATCTGACCTCAATATCATGAAAGAGGATCTAAAAATGGAAGTTGTGGGTGAAAATGGTGAAACTAATCAAGTCCGCATTGATGTGTTCAACACATACAAAGATCTTAAGTGTACAAATGAAAATTTCTTAATTGAAGATATGATCTTGAGTGCCTTAATTTCTCTATCACTTACTGATCAGCAAGGTATGTGTGGACCACTTGACCCACCTTGGCTGGTGATGCCTTACAAAGAAAAAATTGGCGTCAATTGATTGAGGGTGTTACGTGACCCTGTTACCCCCATGTGCTGGCTGAAACATTAAACTTAGCGCTTGTTGGGAGGCAACCCATATTTTTAGGAAAATTGATTTCTATTGATTTCGTTTTTATTTTGTATCTTAGGTGTTTGCTGGCCACTATCCTTTGATGAAGTTAGTGTGCAACCACCCGCATGTGATCATCAGGTTGCATCTCTCCTTTCTTAACTTACATTGGCTTTATTCTTTGTCATTACTTTTATGCCATTGAGGACAATGTCATTTAAGTGGGGGGAAGAGACAAATTGTATTTCAAATTTTTGTCCCTAACATTGTGCTTCATGCTTCATATTTCATGCAAGAATTTTTTTTTTTTCTAGCTTGACTCATAGTGTGTACTTGTGAAGGTGGTGAGTTGAAGGGTGAGTTAACTAGTTATGTTTTTTCATCTTCCTCAAAATACATTTGAAATTTCATCAACACAGTAAAGTATTTATTTGAGCTATTCAAATGGATGATGAGAGTTTTACCGAACATTCAGGTTGATTGATTGATATTCTACATTTCTATTGATGACCAATCGTGGGGAAAAAGCTACCTGCCTACAAATAATGTGAAAATGTGTGTAGTAGTGAAAAAAAAAGAAAAAAAAAACATGAAAAATGCCCCTGATCTTAAAATGCCCCTGATTTAGTAACCGGCCTGTGGCTCCTAAGGTAAGAGTTGAGGTTCGCGTCAAACGGTGAAGGGAAGTGCAGCACCATGTAAATGAAAAGAAAAAAAAAAAAAAGAGTATGAAAAAAAGAATTAGGCGGAGTGAAAGCTACCTGTAATTCGAGGATCGAATTTAAGGAGTGTAGAGTTTTACCATCCTTGAGTGATAGGTAAAAAGCACATGCATCCTCTTTTTGATGCTCAAACATTAAACAAAAAGTCATGAAATTTTGTGTGTATCTTGAGGAACTGTCTAATGACATGAACTGACATATTTGCCTTTGACACTCTCAACGGAACTTGAAATACTTATGATCAAGCATCATTCTTATTTCCTTGTCATGAAGTATGATGTTTTGAACTCTTGTTTGTCCCAATTATTCACTTATGTCATTGCTAAGGGATTAGCAATGAGTAAGTTGGGGGGTGTGATAAATGGATAATTATTGATGATTTATTATTCTACTGATCCTTAATTTTATATTAATCCATCATATTTTGTTACAAAAAGATAATTTGATTAAATCTTTGTATGTGCTTTGTTTGCAGGATAATGGGCCACTCACAAGAATTTGCCTAATGGACCAGGATGGATAAGAGACAATGAGAAGAGATTCTATTTTAAAATATATTTTCTCTTTCTCTCTCTTTCTTTCTAATTTTCAAAACTCTTCATTTTAATCTCTCTATTTTTAAACCCTTCTCCTTCTCTTCTAAAACTCTCTCTCCCTCTCTCTCATTCCATTATGATTTTACTTCTCTTCACCCCTCTCTCTCCTCCGATCCATTTCTTCCTTTCTTCTTCTTCTCCTTTTCTTCTTCCCTTCTCCTCTCTTCCCGCGGTCTCTCTTTTGCTCAGGAGAACAGCAAGCAGCAGCAGTTAAGCGCCTGCCCAGCCGCCTGCCTACGCGCGCACCCGAGCTGCACTAGCGCCTGCCCAGCCCGCGCGCGCGTCGCCCTACCGCGCGCGGCCGCCTGCCTCGCCCCCGCGCCCTGCCGCGCCTGCGTGCCCCTGCCAC